>JBBPBX010011619.1:6244-16826 GCA_038048925.1 Garcialebias charrua | reverse complement strand
TCACCTTTCCCACCCACATTTTGATGTTGTCAGTACCGGGACTTGAACTGGCGATCTTCCCATCACAGGCCCACCTTCTCTAACCTCTGCGCCACCACTACCCAAACAAAACGTGATTCCCACAAACGGCATAAAACTCCATAGTGGGAAGAATAGTTTGCAGGTGCTAAGATGGCCTCTGGGGTCCGCCCTCTCCTCTGTCAACTCATCTGAGACAGTCGTGCCGAAGTGATTCAAAACACCAAAGTTCATGCTCAGTAATCCAGGTATAAAATCCAACAATGGTCTGAACACTGGTGGATTTTATACCTGGATTACTGAGCATGAACTTTTGTACATTTTAGTCACAAGAACAGTAAACATATCAAATGTTTAAATAAAACATTTTACCATTTTTGAAAAATAAAATAAGGTGATTTTTAATTAGATGGCAGCAACACACTCACAAAAGTAGGGACAGGGTAATGTTTACCCGTGACGCATCCTTTCTACTTTGAATGTTAAAACTCTACAAGCTGAACATTTGCTTCATGGTCTTTGAGAAAAAAATCCTCAAAATATGTGCAGGAAACATATTCTGGCAAACGTTTGACTCAAAACTAGCTCGACTGAACTGCTTCCGAGTATAGTCGAGTTGTACCAAGGTCAAGGTTCTTTTTTGTCATTTGCAACACATGTGGTACATGTGGTGGAACAAAATTGTGTACACAGGGTAGGCTGTGCGAGTATCCGTCAGAGTTGATTTATTTTATTTTTTGAAGTACTGTATTTTCCGTACTATCGGTTGCGGCTTTTTATCATTAACCGTGTTTCCATCTATTTTCAATCCGAATTTTGAGCGAATTTTTGAAATTTTGCAAAAATGTAAATAAAAATTTATGCGAAGCAGAAGTGTTTCCATCAACTGGCTTGAAGCGCATCTACCAGGCCACGCAAAGCGGCATTACGTCAGACGTCAGCGTCATTACGTCAGCGTTACGCATGTCTACAGTAAACAGGAAGTAGCAGTTGAAAACAGGACCCGACCACACATCTCGGCAAAATGGAGAGAATATTTCAGGTATGTGTTGCTATCGGGCAAGTTGTATTTATTCTGTCATGCCAACTAGTTTTAGCGATGTTACATGTTGTCCGGAGACGAAGTCACGTGACGTGAATGTTCGCTACGGCAGAACTGAGTCGGCAAATCTGTTTCCATCTCTCGTTTTGCGCATCGGCTCTGATTCGAAGAACCCAAAAACCACCTCAAGCGAGCGTATCAACTTTTTTGAGAATTTGAGGAAGTAAATTTGAATCTTGCCGTTTCCATTCAGCTTTTCTGATGCGATACTTCAAAATGCGCATCTAGAAACCTTGATGGAAACACGGCTATTGTTTCATGGCCTGCGACCTATAGTCAGGTGTGACCTATATATGGCTTTTTATAAAATAAGCTGATTTGTAATCATTTATTAACAAAAATTAAACTGAGACACACTCTTACAATAATGTCAGCTAACAAATATATATTTTTAGGTGTTTATCCTGCTAAAATTATTCATTTATTAAAGAAAAGTTCAGCTCAGACACATATTTGCTATAATTTTTTATCAAACAATTAATTGTTTTTAAGTGTTAATCTTCTTAAAAGCCTTGCTGTGCGCTCCTGTGGAAGAGACATTTGCAGCAGAGCTAAACACGGTCCACATTTTGACGTAGGTGCGACCTATATTCAGGTGTGACCTATATATGGATTTTTCCAATTCTTTGGCAATAATTGGACAATGCGACCAATACTCGGGTGCGACCTATAGTCCGAAAAATACGGTAACTGCAGGATCCTCACATACTCATTGTCTCTAGTCTTCAAATCCTAATTTCTCTCATGGGAGATGTTTGTTTTTAACTCACGACATATTCATGTGTGTTCAATTTTCAACATGTAGCCGCATGAAGCTATCTGCAGTTTCCCTGTCTGGATGTTTTTTTCCACAGAGCAATGTCTGTATGACAAGCAGTTAAGCTGACAGTAATGATTTGGCATTTCCTTCGCCCTGGGAATCACCTCAGAGACTGTTGTTCATGGATCAGGGAGCACATGTGTAGGATGTGGGTGTATGTCTTAGTAATAATGTGTTTCAGATTCTAAACAGCTCTAGCTCATAAGCATCATTTAGGCCAAAACACATAACTAAATAGCAACTTCTCTGGGGTTTTTTTTTTAGAACTTACTCGGGTTTTACAGCAACTAATGACACGACTAAGTAAAAAAAACTCATTGCACAGCAGGTTTATAATAATAATCAGTTTTAAATTTTAAAGAATCTGAGACTAGATGGTCACAGTATCTGATATTGTAATGTGAGAAGCATTGTTGGGTAAAAGGGAGCAAGAAAACTTTGCATGTGTTTTTCAGTGACCCATATCTGATAGGGTTTGTGTTCTGGCACAGCCTTGCTTTAACAAAAACAAGATCCTGTCTAACTGACACTCAGTCTATGGTTAGACGGGTTGGCAGAGCTCGAATGTTTGATAGGGGACGTTTCATTTTCCATACTCTGCTGTACATTTTATGTCCCTCTAAATACAAAATCCAGAGCAAAGCCAAAAAGTGCATTGTTGTTTAGCGCATTTTGCATAGTTCCTAAGAGCTCAACAACTTGAAGGAGATTTTTCAGTCTTGGTACCAATTTCTTTTTTTAGTTTTAGATTTCAGTGTTATTCCTGTTTGTACAAAATTAAATAAATGGCAAATGAAAAAGTTAATTGCAATTGGCTTTTTTTTTTTTTGACTGGAATGAGAAAATACATTTGTATACTGTAAATGACAAAGCAGTCAATACTGCAACCCAGTACAATTTAACACAGGAACTTGCACTGTGGTTGATGAGACCAGTTACTTTGGTGACTCATTGATGTAGTTACTGTAACACAGCAGTTGGACTATGGTAAAATGGAGGAAGTGTGCTTTAGATCCAGTCACACAAGTTAGCAACCTTCCACTTGGGCTGATGTTTGACACATTTTATGCTTTTTGCTTTGGAAAGTAGCCCCCATAGAACCAAAAAGAAAAACCACACTGATACGATAGCCTTCCTTTCTCTTTCTATTCCCAGTTGACAGGTTTAAAAAAAAAAAGGGTGTCCAAAAAATCTAGTTTAAAAATGTTTGCGATGTGTTTATTTGCATTATTTTCCAAGAAATAGAAATCATAGTTATTTTAGGAGGATGAAAGTATTTTTTGTTGAGTCACAAAAGGTTTTTCTTGCAGTTGGATTCTCTACCCAACACATTTACATAGTACTGCACAGCTTACAAGCATTAAACCAAAGATGATGACGTACAAAATGTTACTTGGTGTTGAGACTATGTTAACTGGATTTCCAGAATGGGTTCGTTGTTGTGAGATGTTAAATTATATGAAGTTATTATAGTAAACCAGTTTCCAGTTGACACTGTGCTTGTCTTTGCATGAAATAGTTGAAAAGCTTTCACGTTTTCTTTCAGTCTTGTGTCTTCCCTCGTTGTTTCGGGTCTGTTTTTACCAATTTTAGTGGCATTTCTGCCATCAGCATGCCCTTGATTTAAATGGCTTTTTAGTACACATTATATATCCTGTGGTTGTGAGTTCGAGCCCAGGTTGCATCAGGAAGGGCATCCGGAGTTAATCAAATAGCCAAATCTTTCATAAAAGTTTGTTCACTGTGACCCCTGAAGAAAAGAGCAGCCGAAAGAAACCACTACTACTAGTAGACATTACCGGTACATGCCAGTTGGTGCACCAAAGGTTGTGAATACAGATGCCCCGAATATTACCTTCTAGCTTCCTGAAAACCAAACACAGCCCTTTGAACTTTGGCACCAAAGGTTGTGAATACAGATGCCCCGAATATTACCTTCTAGCTTCCTGAAAACCAAACACAGCCCTTTGAACTTTGGTGGAAATTATTTTTAAGCTGCAAATGACAGCAGTTCCCACTCACTGCCACTGGTTTTGCTTTTTGTGAGTTACAAGCCTTTTGCTCTGGCCTCCTTGATTTTCAAACTGATGCTGTTCAGTAGACACATATTTCTGTCAAAACATGGTTATTTCTGACGAGTGTTTTCTAAATCCAGACACAAATGTGCATGCACCATTTTCAGCCTGACTGTAGAGTCACTCAAGTATTTTATAAGTCAAATACAAAACAATACGCCGCCCTAATGTTTTTGTGATGGCCCATCTGCACAGCTGCAGAAAGGAAAGTTCTGCAGAGAGTGGTGAAAGCTGCACAGAAATCTGTTGGAGTCAGCCTCCTCACCATCACAGACATCTACACCTCCAGATGCAGGAAGAAGGCCACCTGCATCATGAAGGACCCCACTCACCCTGCACACACTTTGCACCGCTACACTCAGGCTGGAGGTTGAGGAGCATTAAGTGCAGAACCACTAGACTGAGGAACAGCTTCTACCCTGAAACTGTTAAGACTCACAAATCTCTAATCAGAAAAATCAATGTAATGCCACTTTAATTGGTGATATGTGACTGTGCTGCTGATTATCTCATGCTGCTGTATTCATTCATACCCATCTCCTCACAAGACTCATGATGGGGCTGCTGTTGTTACGCCATATTGTTTCGCATTATTAGTTTTAGCGTATAGCTTAGATCCTTATTTATTTTGTTTCTTTGTATACTTTGTTTTGCTGTTTTTGGGTGCAATTGGGACCCCGAGTACATAATTTCCTTCCACCTCATGTACCACATGTGATGGAAATGACAATTGACTTGAACTTGGAGAGATGCGAATATAAAATTCATGTTCTTAATCCTCAAATTTACAACAGTTAAATAAAATGTTAATAATACACACTTTTATTCCTAATTGCATTACTGTATGTTAAAGCAGTTAACTGCAGATTACTTCTGGCTTAGACAAAAAAAAATGAGTAGGAGACTTGATGAATTACACATCAAACTACTTATGTGCACACATGCAAACATGGACAAAGAGTTGTGTGTTTGTGTGTCAAGAACAGTTGAATGCAATCCTTGTCAGTCCCTTGCATCGCTGAGCAGCTTGCTAAGCTGGATCAATGGCAATGTCACAGCGTACTCACACCACCCAGTTCACACACATATCAGCTTTGCTCCGTCGTTCCTCACTAAAATGGGCACTGTCACACTCCATTTCCCCTCCCATAAAACGCACAAGGTCAAAGACGGATGACTCCTTTTTTTTCTCCCACTGCAGTTAAGATTTCCTGCAGTTTGGCCTAAAGTATTCTTGATCAACACTGGCTCCTAAATCAAGACTTTGGACTATTACTCCAATAAAATGTGAGCTGAAACGCTCAGTCTGGATTCAACCAGTGACTCTGACCCCTGCACAAACCTAAAACTCAAACAAGATCTGTGTTGCAGGCATAAAGAAGGGTAATGCCGCAAACCAGTCTTCTCATTATATTAAAACGGCGACTGAAATATGCTTTTGTTTAAATAATCCTTCTAAAAAAAACAAAAAACAAATGACTAATCATAGTGAAACATGGGCGGAAGTGGGTTCACAGAAAACTGCAAACCGGTGCCTACAATACAATACAATGTCGCTGTATTTTGCAGTCACTGACAAAAACACAGTAAATTACATGTGGGTAACCACATATTCCAGCACCTGCTACCAGGCTCATTTGAAAAAAGCACACAAGTGACTTTTTAATAAAACATATGGACTCACTTGTCATGAGGAGTTCAACCCAATCAGCAAATACTGTATATCTGCAAAATACTTTCTCACTGGAAGTCAGTTTGTGAGCGTTTAGGAATATAATTGAAAGAGTGATTGCTGCAAGGGTAAAGGGGAGATCACGCATTCTTCACAGATAACCTGTGTTTCAAAATCAGAACATATGTTTATCACACAACTAGGATCAAACACTTCTGCTGCAGAACTTAGCTTGTTGTTTGCACATGTGCAAGGAAAGCTTGCATTAGATTATTGCACATGCATTGGTTTTTCATCTGTTCGCTCCTCTTGACACAACTCAAGTTTTAGGGGGGGGGGGGTTGCTTTACAATTAATACCCACGCAATGTGGGCTAGATCAGTTGTTCATTACTGAATTGTCTGGACCTCCTTGACTTTAGTTTGAGAGCTCCAAACCCCTCGCAATATGTTTAAAGCAGGCACTAAACTGTGAGTTTGTGATTAATTATGTTTTTGTAATTCCGGTACATTAGTATTCCATCCTTCTGCGCAGAAATGTTTTTTTTTTTTAATATGCTGGTGCATCTTTGTAAAAAATATATAATATTGTGAAAAAGTTGTGGAACTTGTATATTACATAGATTCATTACACATGGAGCTAAATACTGTATCTGAGGTCTAGTAATTTTGATGATTATGGCTTATAAATGATGAAAAAACAAAACTCAGTGTCTCAGAAAATATGAATATTAAACAGCCAGCTGTTGGTACTTTTGTCAGTGTGGGCAGGAGTCAAGTCCTGCTGGAAAATGAAATCAAATCTCCATAAAGCTCGTCAGCAGAAGGAAGCATGAAGTCTCTAAAATGTGCTAGATGCTGCGTTAACTGTGGACTTCAGAAAACACAGTGGACCAACACCAGCAGAGGACATGGTCCCAAACCATCACCGACTGTGGAAACTTCACTCTGGACTTCAAGCAACATGGATTCTGGACGTCTCCACGCTTCCTCCAGACTCTGGGACCTTAATTTCCAAATGGCATGCAGAATTTACATTCATCGGAAAAGAGGACATTGGTCCACCAAGCAACAGTCCAGTTCTTTGTCTCCTCAGCAGGTAAGACGCTTCTGATGTTGTCTCTGGTTCAGGAGTGGCTGGACTTGAGGAATGAGACATTTGCAGCTCATGTCTAAGAGTTAGTCAGCTGCATCTGGGTGTGACAAGTGTACAACACTGAACCTTGTCACAATATTCAACGTTTTTTGACACTGAATTGAGTTTTTTTTGGTTATTTTAAATCAAAATAATCAAAATCACAAGAAATAAAGGCTTGGAATATTTCACTTAATGTGTAGTGAATCTAATATACGAGTTTCACTTTCTGAAATGATAGACAAAAAATGTAACTTTTTCAAGATGTTCTAATTTTCTGAGAGGCACCTGTATACCCTATATATACTATGCCCACAAAATAGTTAAAGTGCACATATTTAATGCAATTATTCTCCTCAGAGAATAAATGTTTGTTTTATTATAAATACGATGCTTTTTTATAATAATAATAATAATGTGTTTGTCTGTCATCTGTGTATGTTTCCCATACACAGACGAAATTCGTCTCTGCATTTAACCCAACCACCACCAGGTCGTGCAGTGAGCAGCCAGAAAGCGCTTGGGGAGCTGGAGAATTAGGTGTGCACTCATAGACACCCCAAGTTGTGTAGTGGCCGGGACGCGAACCCGCGTCCTTCGGGTCCCAAGTCAAAAGCCCTGCCACTACACCATCTTGGCACCATATGCCCCATTTAGTGGTTTGTCCTGTTTAGGATTACACTTACAAACTTCTGACTGTACTAAAAAAACAAGTGGCACTAATATACAAAACCGAAATATGTGCCCAAGTTATTTATATACATAACTTCTAATGTACAGTACTTACAATGGCATAGAACCGACTCGCGGTGAACTGTATCATGACAAGGGAATGTATCTATTAGTTTGTATTTCTATGTTGGCCACTATAAAACAGACTAACCTCCATTGGCATCTCAGGTACCCCGTTAGACTGGTTCAACTCTTATCTCTCCGACCGCACTCAATTCATTCAGATTAAATCCTTACGTTCCCAGTCTTCCCCCGTCTCCACGGGTGTCCCCCAAGGCTCTGTTCTCGGACCCCTCCTCTTCATCATTTACCTCNAGGTCACATCTTCCGCAAATATGGCATCCATTTCCACTGTTATGCTGATGACACACAGTTCTACTTGTCTACAAAACCAAACTCCACCCACCCACCCTCCATCCTCACCGACTGTCTCATTGAGCTAAATCATTGGTTTTCTAACAATTTCCTTCAATTAAACAGTGACAAAACAGAAATCATTATTGTTGGTACCAAAAACTCTATTTCAAAATCAGAACATCTTCTTGTCCCCTTTAACAACTCTCTGCTATCCCTCTCCCCTCAGGTCAAGAGCCTCGGTGTCTTCCTCGACACCACTCTCTCCTTCACTTCACACATCAACAATGTTACTTGGTCTGCCTATTTCTATTTCTATTTCTATTGCCTATATATTTATTTATATAGGTTGAATGAATTTCCACCTCCGTAATATTAACCGTCTCCGTCCTTCTCTCACACCCCGCTCCACAGCCATCCTGGTGCACAGTCTTGTGACTTCCCGTATTGATTACTGCAACTCCCTTCTCTACGGCCTCCCCAACAAATCTCTCCACAAGTTACAGATGGTCCAGAACTCAGCTGCCCGTGTCATCACTCAAACCTCCTACTATAACCACATCACTCCTGTCCTGCAGCAGCTCCACTGGCTCCCGGTTAAATCACGCATCATCTTCAAAATTCTACTCCTCACGTTCAAATCTATCCACAACCTTGCCCCTCCTTATCTATCTGACCTCCTACAAATCTCCATCCCATCACGCTCTCTCAGATCCTCCTCTTCGCTACATCTCCATGTACCCTCTGCCCGCCTCTCCACCATGGGGAGCAGGGCCTTCACCTGCTCTGCCCCTCACCTCTGGAACGCTCTACCGCCAGACCTTCGAAACACCACCTCCCTTTCTCTGTTCAAGACTGCTCTGAAAACACATCTCTTTAGACTAGCTTATCATTAACTCTACTAAATGTATTTTATATTATTTTGTATTTTATATTCTTTATGTATTTTATATTTCAATTTATTCCTGTTGATGTTTGCACTGTGCTTGTTGTTTGTTTTTACACAATCTCTGTGATATGTTTCTTGCTGTGAAGTGTCCTTGGGTGTCCTGAAAGGAGCTTTTAAATAAAATGATTATTATTATTAATATTATTATTATTATTATTACGAGTTCTGGACAGAAATGACAAGCTAAAAGTACCAGTAAGTATTTATAAAGTATTTGAAGTAAAATATAAGTAGCAACTTGTTCCCATTCAAAAGTACGGTAATATGAAAAGCTTGTTCAGTATGTTTGTTGGCCGTTTTTCACCAGCACAATTTTCTATACTATTGAAATCTATTCTAGCCAGTTTCATTAATTATATTTTATTCCTTTATCATATTTTATTACTGAATAGCTTGCTGACTAAATTGTAAAGATTTGGCCAACTTCAGCTGTATTTAAATGTGCCTTAGAAATAAAATGCATTTAAATGACTGATATTTTCCCATTGCACCCCAAAGTTGCTTGGAGTCATGGAAACAGTGTCTTTACTCCTTCATTACACTAAATCAGCTTAAAAGCTACAGTTTACACACTTAAAACCTTTTTTTCTGCTGAACATGTACCAGAGCAGCTGAGAGGGCAGCGCTGCAGGGTCAAATGTCACCTTCATCTTCAGTTGCATCATTTTTCTTATCCTCTTAAAGTCTACTGTATTGATCTAAATTGTGAATGTAGCATTTGTGCAAACGTGCACATACGGCATTATAAACTGGTAATTGTTTTGTTTTTTAGAGGTTAGAATTAGCCTTAAAAATCCATTTTTGTTATTTGATGTTTGAATTATCTGTGCACTGCAATATCATGGAGAACATGCCCTGTCACTTAACATACCCAACACACTGACAGCTTTCAGAAGACTGAGCAGAGCAACACAAACATAAACAAATGTAGACAAAAGAGATGGCACATTTCCCACTGTATCCACGGCAGGGCCTTTGAATGGAAGCACTTTGGGACAAAATGGCTGCCATGCGACTGTACACTTGGTTGATACTCAATAGTATTATGGATGGAGCAAGTTAGTGACCCATGCAGGACACAATCCACCCTCCTGCTCACAAAAAAAAGAGGCATTATGCAAACTGTGCAGGCAGGAACAGCATGAAGGCAGATGTGTAAAATTATAGGAGCTGGGATAAATATGGCCCTCAGTACAATCACGTTTGTTTCTCATAAAGCTAAATGAACTCCAACTGTTACCCCAAGTCAGTTTTTTACTAAACAAATGTGCTGTAATAAAATGTGGTGTTCCTTTCTGACTAGCATTACTGAAATAAGCACACAGAACTTTAGCATGTGGCCCTTGTGGAAAACATCTGGCAAAGCTGGGTAAATCCCATACAACAATCAAGAAATGAAATTATAGATTTTGGAACAATTAGTGCAGCAGAGGCTGCAATATTATATGCAGATAAATGACTTGTGTGTGAGAAAATGCAATAATTAACTTACTGTTACCTGCAGGCATTATTATAAATAAATGTGTCACAAGACAAAAGTTCTGTAATGTCTTTATCATGATTTTATTTTATCTGTATGTACAATTCACACAACTGAGTCAAACTTACCTTCACTTGGAAAGGATGGATCTCATTGAGAGAATGTCTTCTGAGCTTTTTCGTCAGGGTCTTTAGCATTTTTTTTTATTGAGGAGCTTTATGGCTTTATCCCCAATCTACTTTTACT
>JBBPBX010011618.1:34736-55597 GCA_038048925.1 Garcialebias charrua | reverse complement strand
GATATCAATTATATAAATAATGCAGGGATTGTTAAGTATGACTTCAATATTATTAGTCACAGTTTTTAAATTTATAGTTTTCTTTCATTCAGCTAATTTTAATTTCATCTTAGTCCACCTATCATGAGAGGAGTTTTGTAAATACTCTGTCCATCCATCTTTCCTTTATGTGAGATGGATACTTTGTCCAAAAACAAACAATCATGTAATGTTTATTGGTTTACATGTGACAGCAGCTATCATCAAAATGTAGAATTTCCTCTAAATATAAGTATAAATGATCTGTTACAGATGTCATGTGAACACGTCCAGAGTCAGGAGATCGCAGGTAGCCAGAAGCACGATCAACTTCCTTTAAACACGAATACCAAGGTACATTTTAGTTCTTGTGTTCCTAAACAGAATTACTTGCTACGTGTGGTTTCATCAACCTTAATGTTCAATTATGTGTGTATAGGAGTGTATTGTGGTTTTTATGGACAGTTGTTTGTTTGGACAGTCATACGCTATAAACAATCAGACAATCAATCAGATAACAGCTCATTACTGTCCTGACAAAACACTGTCCTTAAAAACCACAAAACAGTCACACACAAACATACACAACTTCAGTTGAACATGTTATATTTACATGTATATGTCTATCTGTACATTATATGTATATGCATATATATACATGTATATGTTTATGCATATATACATCTATATGTTTATGCATATGTACATATATGCATATTCTTGTATATATACATATATGCATTTACATGTTTAAATGCATTTGCATATACAGTACATGTATATATGCACTTACATATACATGTATATATGCACTTACATATACATGTATAAATGCACTTATATATACATGTAATAGACATGTAAATATAACATGTTCAACTCAAATTGTGTGTGTTTTTGTGTGTGACTGTTTTGTGGTTTCTAAGGACAGTGTTTTGTCAGGACAGTAATGAGCTGTTATCTGAGTGTCTGATTATAGCGTATTGCTGTCCTAACAAACCACTGTCCATTAAAACCACAAAACAGTCACACACACAAACACACACAATTTTAGTAGAACATGTTATATTTACATGTATATGTCTATCTGTACAGTATATGCATATATATCCATGTATATGCATATGTACATATATGTATATTCATGTATATATATACATATATGCATTTACATTTTTATATGCATTTGCATTTACATGTATATATGCACTTACATATTCATGTATATATGCACTTACATATTCATGTATATATGCACTTACATATACATGTATATAGGCACTTACATATACATGTAAATAGGCACTTACATATACGTGTAATAGGCATGTAAATATAACATGTTCAACTGAAATTGTGTGTGTTTGTGTGTGTGACTGTTTTGTGGTTTCTAAGGACAGTGTTTTGTCAGGACAGTAATGAGCTGTTATCTGATTGTCTGATTATAGCGTATTGCTGTCCTAACAAACCACTGTCCATTAAAACCACAAAACAGTCACACACACAAACACACACAATTTTAGTAGAACATGTTATATTTACATGTATATGTCTATCTGTACAGTATATGTATATGCATATATATACATGTATATGCATATGTACATATATGCATATTCATGTATATATACATATATGCATTTACATTTTTATATGCATTTGCATTTACATGTATATATGCACTTACATATTCATGTATATATGCACTTACATATTCATGTATATATGCACTTACATATTCATGTATATATGCACTTACATATACATGTATATAGGCACTTACATATACATGTAAATAGGCACTTACATATACGTGTAATAGGCATGTAAATATAACATGTTCAACTGAAATTGTGTGTGTTTGTGTGTGTGACTGTTTTGTGGTTTCTAAGGACAGTGTTTTGTCAGGACAGTAATGAGCTGTTATCTGAGTGTCTGATTATAGCGTATTGCTGTCCTAACAAACCACTGTCCATTAAAACCACAAAACAGTCACACACACAAACACACACAATTTTAGTAGAACATGTTATATTTACATGTATATGTCTATCTGTACAGTATATGCATATATACATGTATATGCATATATGTATATACACTGTACAGTACATGAATATGCATTTATGATATGCTTATATACATGTATATATGTATATTTGTGTGTATGTATATGACATAGATATCAATTATATAAATAATGCAGGGATTGTTAAGTATGACTTCAATATTATTAGTCACAGTTTTTAAATTTATAGTTTTCTTTCATTCAGCTAATTTTAATTTCATCTTAGTCCACCTATCATGAGAGGAGTTTTGTAAATACTCTGTCCATCCATCTTTCCTTTATGTGAGATGGATACTTTGGCCAAAAACAATCATGTAATGTTTATTGGTTTACATGTGACAGCATCTATCATCAAAATGTAGAATTTCCTCTAAATATAAGTATAACTGATCTGTTACAGATGTCATGTGAACACGTCCAGAGTCAGGAGATCGCAGGTAGCCAGAAGCACGATCAACTTCCTTTAAACACGAATACCAAGGTACATTTTAGTTCTTGTGTTCCTAAACAGAATTACTTGCTACGTGTGGTTTCATCAACCTTAATGTTCAATTATGTGTGTATAGGAGTGTATTGTGGTTTTTATGGACAGTTGTTTGTTTGGACAGTCATACGCTATAAACAATCAGACAATCAATCAGATAACAGCTCATTACTGTCCTGACAAAACACTGTCCTTAAAAACCACAAAACAGTCACACACAAACATACACAACTTCAGTTGAACATGTTATATTTACATGTATATGTCTATCTGTACATTATATGTATATGCATATATATACATGTATATGTTTATGCATATATACATCTATATGTTTATGCATATGTACATATATGCATATTCTTGTATATATACATATATGCATTTACATGTTTAAATGCATTTGCATATACAGTACATGTATATATGCACTTACATATACAAGCCCAAAACCAGAAAAGTTGGCACGTTGTGCAAATCGCAAATAAAAACAGAATACAATGACTTGCAAATCTTTTTCAACCCATATTCAACTGAATAGAATGCAAAGACAATATATTTAATGTTCGAACGGAGAAACTTTATTTTGTTTTGCAAATAACCATTAACTTAGAATTCAATGGCAGCAACACATTGCAAAAAAGTTGGCACAGGGACATATTTACCACTGTGTTACATCGCCTTTCCTTTTAACAACACTCAGTAAACGTTTGGGAACTGAGGAGACCAATTTTTGAAGCTTTTCAGGTGGAATTCTTCCCCATTCTTGCTTGATGTACAGCTTAAGTTGTTCAACAGTCCGGGGTCTCCGTTGTCGTATTTTACGTTTCATAATGCGCCACACATTTTCAATGGGGGACAGGTCTGGACTGCAGGCAGGCCAGGGGAGGACCCGCACTCTTTTGCTACGAAGCCACGCTGTTGTAACACGTGCAGAATGTGGCTTGGCATTGTCTTGCTGAAATAAGCTGGGGCGTCCATGAAAAAGACGTCGCTTGGATGGCAGCATATGTTGCTCCAAAACCTGTATGTACCTTTCAGCATTAATGGTGCCTTCACAGATGTGTAAGTTACCCATGCCTTGGGCACTAATGCACCCCCATACCATCACAGATGCTGGCTTTTGAACTTTGCGCCTATAACAGTCCTGATGGTTCTTTTCCTCTTTGGTCCGTAAGACACGACGTCCACAGTTTCCAAAGACAATTTGAAATGTGGACTCATCAGACCACAGAACACTTTTCCACTTTGCATCAGTCCATCTCAGATGAGCTCGGGCCCAGCAAAGCCGGCGGCGTTTCTGGATCTTGTTGATGAATGGCTTTTGCTTTGCATAGTAGAGCTTTAACTTGCACTTACAGATGTAGCGACGAACTGTAGTTACTGACAGTGGTTTTCTGAAGTATTCCTGAGCCCATGTGGTGATATCTTTTACACACTGATGTCGGTTTTTGATGCAGTACCGCCTGAGGGATCGAAGGTCACGGGCATTCAATGTTGGTTTTCGGCCTTGCCCCTTACGTGTAGTGATTTCTCCAGATTCTCTGAACCTTTTGATGATATTACGGACCGTAGATGGTGAAATTCCTAAATTCCTTGCAATAGCTCGTTGAGAAAAGTTGTTCTTGAACTGTTCGACAATTTGCCCACGCATTTGTTCACAGAGTGGTGACCCTCGCCCCATCCTTCTATGTGGATGACTGAGCATGTCAAGGAAGCTGCTTTTATACCCAATCATGGCACCCACCTGTTCCCAATTTGCATGTTCACCTGTGGGATATTCCAAATAAGTGTTTGATGAGCATTCCTCAAATTTCTCTGTCTTCTTTGTCACTTGTGCCAGCTTTTTTGAAACATGTTGCAGGCATCAAATTCCAAATGAGCTAATAATTGCAAAAAATAACAAAGTTTACCAGTTCGAACGTTAAGTATGTGGTCTTTGCAGTGTGTTCAATTGAATATAGGTTGAAAAAGATTTGCAAGTCATTGTATTCTGTTTTTATTTGCGATTTCCACAACGTGCCAACTTTTCTGGTTTTGGGCTTGTACATGTATATATGCACTTACATATACATGTATATATGCACTTATATATACATGTAATAGGCATGTAAATATAACATGTTCAACTCAAATTGTGTGTGTTTGTGTGTGTGACTGTTTTGTGGTTTCTAAGGACAGTGTTTTGTCAGGACAGTAATGAGCTGTTATCTGATTGTCTGATTATAGCGTATTGCTGTCCTAACAAACCACTGTCCATTAAAACCACAAAACAGTCACACACACAAACACACACAATTTTAGTAGAACATGTTATATTTACATGTATATGTCTATCTGTACAGTATATGCATATATATACATGTATATGCATATATGTATATACACTGTACAGTACATGAATATGCATTTATGATATGCTTATATACATGTATATATGTATATTTGTGTGTATGTATATGACATAGATATCAATTATATAAATAATGCAGGGATTGTTAAGTATGACTTCAATATTATTAGTCACAGTTTTTAAATTTATAGTTTTCTTTCATTCAGCTAATTTTAATTTCATCTTAGTCCACCTATCATGAGAGGAGTTTTGTAAATACTCTGTCCATCCATCTTTCCTTTATGTGAGATGGATACTTTGGCCAAAAACAAACAATCATGTAATGTTTATTGGTTTACATGTGACAGCAGCTATCATCAAAATGTAGAATTTCCTCTAAATATAAGTATAAATGATCTGTTCCAGATGACATGTGAACAAGTCCAGAGTCAGGAGATCGCAGGTAGCCAGAAGACCGATCAACTTCCTTTAAACACGAATACCAAGGTACATTTTAGTTCTTGTGTTCCTAAACAGATATACTTGCTGCGTGTGGATTCATAGACCTTAATGTTCAATTGTGTGTGTATGGGAGTGTATTGTGGTTTTTATGGACAGTTGTTTGTTAAGACAGTCATACGCTATAAACAATCAGACAATCAATCAGATTACAGCTCATAACTGTCCTGATAAAACACTGTCCTTAAAAACCACAAAACAGTCACACACAAAAAACACACACAATTTCAGTTGAACATGTTATATTTACATGTATATGTCTATCTGTACAGTATATGCATATATACATGTATATGCATATATGTATATACAGGTAGTCCCTGACTTACGAGCGCCCTCACTTACGAGGTTCCGGACTTACGAGCTGGCGAATTTTTGGAAAAAACGCAAAAAATAGAGTTTTTCTGTGTTTTTTCACCACAGTTCGTTGGCTAAACATGTGGACACACGTTTCCGATCATTTTTATGCACTCGTAAGCAGTTTTTTTCAACTCCACAGTGTAACTCTTACCTATCGTAATTTAATATATTGCACACAAAACATTAAGGTTTACTGAGGGGCTGCATGGGCTCCATGAGCAAGACATCTAATCCATGTGTTTACATCATGGGAAAAACATGTAACAAAATAAAATTTTAATTTTGATTTTTATGAGTTTCCCTCGGACTGTAATCTTATAAATACTTTGTTTAAAGTTCTGATGAATTTTGACTTGCCCATATACTAAATACATGATTTTTTTTCTGTGTCCTCCATGTTTTCTAGAGAAAAAGTCAAGCAAGTCTTGGATCCAGAAGAATGGCAAAGAAAAAGTGGTCAAATGGTGAAGTAGCTGATGTAATGCGTAATTTCCGAAATCACATAAGTGAAGGAAAACTGACCATAAAGAATTAATGCAACCACTGTAAGAAGGTTGAGGGCCCTATGTTGGCTCAAAGAACAGTTCAAAATATAAGAGACTTTGTGAGAAACCGGGGAATAACTGAAAAGAGATAAAAACAGAAACAAAACTTACAGATTTTTTAATGCATCTAAAAATCTACGTCTGGCCTCTGGACATTTAAAAAACAAAACAAAAACGTATAAATGTTTAGTCTTTCGTTGCATAGGTACCAGGTACATACCAGTTAAGTACAGGATAACATGTCACTTCATACTATAGCCTGGTACAAAACGTAGAAATGTTTAGTCTTTCGTTGCATAGGTACCAGGTACATACCAGTTAAGTACAGGATAACATGTCACTTTATACTATAGCCTGGTACAAAACGTAGAAATGTTTAGTCTTTCGTTGCATAGGTACCAGGTACATACCAGTTAAGTACAGGATAACATGTCACTTCATACTATAGCCTGGTACAAAATATACATACCGGTTATATAACCAGTATGCTACCAGTATCTGGTATGTACCCGTCTGTATTATGTATTAATATTGTATAAATCTGTGTAACACTTTTAAATACTTTATTTATTTATTTTATCTAAAAAAGCTAAGTCTGGTCCTCAGGACATTCAAAAAAATAAAACAAAACGAAGCAAAAGTTTCGTCTTTCGTCCGAAAGACTTCTTCAGTCTGAGTTGCTGTATTCAGCTCAGTCTTATAAATAGCACCCTCCCACAGTGGATCAACCAGTTGGCTGATGACAGCCGAAACCAGCTGCTCACATGATCAAGGAGGACCATCAGCCTAACGATGGATCTTTAGCACCCTGATGGTTATTTGCTATTCACAGAGGGCTTAGTGATACTAGCAATCAAAGCATTGTAAGAGGGGGACAGTTGAACCCGGAGGCCTCCACCCCCGTTTAACGATGGACGTTTCTTTTCACTTCAGCTCTCAGCTCCTCCTCTGTGGCTCTGACTGTGTCTGAAAGAGCTGCCATCTCTCTGCTCAGAGCCTCCATATTCTCAATCAGCCCACTCTTCTGCTCCTCTTCCTCCCTCAGAGCAGCCAGCCTGGCCTCCTCTTCCTCTGTTAGAAACTGGTGAAGCTTCTTAAACTGCTTCTTAATCTGCCTCTTTGTGAGTCGAGCCTGGACCTTCACATGTTCTGCTGTCTGATCAAACTCAGACTGAACTTTCTTCTTGACCTCCAGCTTCTCCTTCAGTGGTTTCATGGATCTCAGCAGATCCTCTCTGAGTTCCGCTGCAGCTTCATCGATGGGTCTGAACCTGTGGTCGGTGTGTTTCTTCGAGTCTCTGCAGACGATATAAAGGAGGACCACTTTTTTTTATTTAGAGATAAATAATAACACTATTAATAAAATCAATAATGAACACTATTAATAAAATAAATAATAACACTATTAATAAAATAAATAACACTTCAGCTCTCAGCTCCTCCTCTGTGGCTCTGACTGTGTCTGAAACAGCTGCCATCTCTCTGCTCAGAGCCTCCATATTCTCAATCAGCCCACTCTTCTGCTCCTCTTCCTCCCTCAGAGCAGCCAGCCTGGCCTCCTCTTCCTCTGTTAGAAACTGGTGAAGCTTCTTAAACTGCTTCTTAATCGGCCTCTTTGTGAGTCGAGCCTGGATGGACCTTCACATGTTCTGCTGTCTGATCAAACTCAGACTGAACTTTCTTCTTGACCTCCAGCTTCTCCTTCAGTGGTTTCATGGATCTCAGCAGACCCTCTCTGAGTTGTAATGAGCTGTAATCTGCTTGTCTGTTTATAGCGTATGACGGTCCTAACAAAAAATGTCCATAAAAACCACAAAACAGTCACACACACAAATGTACACAATTTCAGTTGAACATGTTATATTTACATGTATATGTCTATCTGTACAGTATATGTATATGCATATATACATTTATATGCATATATGTATATACACTGTATATGAATATGCATATATGATATGCTTATATACATGTATATATGTATATTTGTGTGTATGTATATGACATAGATATCAATTTTATAAATAATGCAGGGATTGTTCTGTATGACTTCAATATTATTAGTCACAGTTTTTAAATTTATAGTTTTCTTTCATTCAGCTAATTTTAATTTCAGCAGATCCTCTCTGAGTTCCGTTGCAGCTTCATCGATGGGTCTGAACCTGTGGTCGGTGTGTTTCTTCGAGTCTCTGCAGACGATATAAATAAAGGAGGACCACTTTTTTTATTTAGAGATAAATAATAACACTATTAATAAAATCAATAATGAATGAACACTATTAATAAAATAAATAATAACACTATTAATAAAATAAATAACACTTCAGCTCTCAGCTCCTCCTCTGTGGCTCTGACTGTGTCTGAAACAGCTGCCATCTCTCTGCTCAGAGCCTCCATATTCTCAATCAGCCCACTCTTCTGCTCCTCTTCCTCCCTCAGAGCAGCCAGCCTGGCCTCCTCTTCCTCTGTTAGAAACTGGTGAAGCTTCTTAAACTGCTTCTTAATCTGCCTCTGTAGCCGTTTACGCATTTGCCGGCCCTCCCCGGTCCCGCTCGTCTCTGGTTGGCCCAGAGCCAGCTCTGGCCCGCCCTCGTTGATTGCGCACTGTCCGGAGAGCAAGCCTTGAAGTGGGTGGGGTGTTCACTTGACGTGGGTGGGGTATTCACTTGACGTGGGTGGGCAGTTCTTACCGAAAAGCTCAGAATGCGAATTTTTGGAAAAAACGAAATAAATACTGAGTTTTCATGTGTTTTTTCACTACAGTTAGCAAGTTAAGCATATAAACACACGTTTCCGATCATTTTTATGCACTCAAAAGTAGTTTTTAGATGAAAATAGAGTGTTTTTAGGTGCGCTGGCGAAATTTACGAGCGGACTTCCGGGTTGCGAATTTTTGGAAAAAACGAAATAAATACTGAGTTTTCATGTGTTTTTTCACTACAGTTAGCAAGTTAAGCATATAAACACACGTTTCCGATCATTTTTATGCACTCAAAAGTAGTTTTTAGATGAAAATAGAGTGTTTTTAGGTGCGCTGGCGAAATCGCAGTTGATGACTCAACACGCAGCTAGTCACGCCCTCTGGTCTCGCCCCTACACGAAGCAGTCCAGCCCCTGCTGCAAACAACGAATCAAATGTGAGCAGTAAATGACGTGAAACTGGGCCCGTCGGGCCGCGGTCCGATGGAACCACGGTGGAGATGGTTCCAAAACGAGGGCGGAGCCGGGGAAAAAAAGGAAAATGCGGACACGCTGAACCCGGGTTAGAGGGCGGGGCGGGGCCACCCGGGCCTTTAAGGGCTGGTCAATGCGAAAACGGCTTTTGTGAGTCGAGCCTGGACCTTCACATGTTCTGCTGTCTGATCAAACTCAGACTGAACTTTCTTCTTGACCTCCAGCTTCTCCTTCAGTGGTTTCATGGATCTCAGCAGATCCTCTGAGTTCCGCTGCAGCTTCATCGATGGGTCTGAACCTGTGGTCGGTGTGTTTCTTCGAGTCTCTGCAGACGATATAAATAAAGGAGGACCACTTTTTTTTATTTAGAGATAAATAATAACACTATTAATAAAATCAATAATGAAGTTATTTCATGAGTGACTGGAATGAAATCCCTACCTTGTCCTGAGAGTAAATTATAGCTTCGATAATGATACTACAGTATCCACTTTGCACTACGTGCCTGCATAGTTGGTAACAGGAATGCGTTTGCTGGCAGTGGCACTAGCCCATGCAGGAATTGTCCGTTTCACCTTCTTGCTTTTGGATTTCCCATACTTGTAGCCATCCTTCATCCTTAGAAGGAGAACAAAGCAGTGTGTTGAGCACTGGCCAGCCTCGCAGTCCGGGCATTTCACATCTTTCTCATCCTTTTTTTCTCCCTCCACTCACTCTTCAGTAGTGTCTTCATTCTTGTCCGCATTCGCGTCACCTGAATTCTCCCCCTCCTCATCTTTGCCTCTTGCAGCTGAAGATGCTGCCTGATCTTCATTAGCAGAGGGCGACTCCTCATCTGAGGCTTCTGGATCGTTCTCTGCAGCCGCGGAGGGCGCCTTCTCCTGAGTTGGAGTCGCTGTTGCATGGCGAATCGGCATAATGGGAGCGTTACCTTCAACTTATCCAGGAAAATGTATGTTTTGAAGAAAAAATCTCTGCACGATCCTTTATTTCAATCCCGCTGTTAACGAGCACCGTCCCGCTTGGATCGTTGGTCCAAACCAACTTGTTTTACGTCTTCTAACACAGGATCATCCTGATTAGTTCAAGGCTGTCAGAAAGGGAGCCTTCCAAGAAAAAAGTGACTTCCTTGTAAATGTGTCCCTGTGATGGACTGGAGACTTGTCCACATGTCCCTGTGATGGACTGGAGACTTGTCCAGGTGTCCCTGTGATGGACTGGAGACTTGTCCACGTGTCCCTGATGGACTGGTGACTTGTAAATGTGTCCCTGTGATGGACTGGAGACTTGTAAATGTGTCCTTGTGATGGACTGGAGACTTGTAAATGTGTCCCTGAGACTTGTCCACGTGTCCCTGTGATGGACTTGAGACTTGTCCATGTGTCCTTGTGATGGACTGGAGACTTGTCCATGTGTCCCTGTGATGGACTGGAGACCTGTCCAGGTATCCCTGTGATGGACTGGAGACTTGTCCCTGTGATGGACTGGAGACCTGTCCAGGTGTCCCTGTGATGGACTGGAGACTTGTCCACATGTCCCTGTGATGGACTTGAGACTTGTCCACGTGTCCCTGTGATGGACTGGAGACTTGTCCATGTGTCCCTGTGATAGACTTGAGACTTGTCCACGTGTCCCTGTGATAGACTGGAGACTTGTCCACGTGTCCCTGTGATGGACTGGAGACTTGTCCTTGTGTACCTGTGATGGACTGGAGACCTGTCCAGGTATCCCTGTGATGGACTGGAGACCTGTCCAGGATGTCCCTGTGATAGACTGGAGACTTGTAAATGTGTCCCTGTGATGGACTGGAGACTTGTAAATGTGTCCCTGTGATGGACTGGAGACTTGTTATTGTTATAACTTGTCAGCTATTATTATTATTATTATTATTATTATTATTATTATTATTATTGTTATTGTTATTATTATTATTATTATTATTATTATTACTTGTAAATGTGTCCCTGTGATGGACTGGAGACCTGTCCAGGTGTCCCTGTGATGGACTGGAGACTTGTCCACATGTCCCTGTGATGTCCCTGTGATGGACTTGAGACTTGTCCACGTGTCCCTGTGATGGACTGGAGACCTGTCCATGTGTCCCTGTGATGGACTGGAGACTTGTCCATGTGTCCTTGTGATGGACTGGAGACTTGTCCCTGTGTACCTGTGATGGACTGGAGACCTGTCCAGGTATCCCTGTGATGGACTGGAGACCTGTCCAGGTATCCCTGTGATGGACTGGAGACTTGTCCCTGTGATGGACTGGAGACCTGTCCAGGTGTCCCTGTGATGGACTTGAGACTTGTCCACATGTCCCTGTGATGGACTTGAGACTTGTCCACGTGTCCCTGTGATGGACTGGAGACCTGTCCCTGTGTACCTGTGATGGACTGGAGACATGTCCAGGTATCCCTGTGATGGACTGGAGACTTGTTCAGATGTCCCTGTGTCCCCCTTCAGTGTAGCCAGTCCAAAGTTGGACAGATTCTGGAAAAAGCAGCAATATCTGATCCTAATATGTCAGACACAAGTTTCCCTGTTTTTCCTAGCACGTCAAAATGTTGCTTTCCTCCTGACACAAGTAATATTGGAGAAAGTGCATTTAAAACATCAGGCCAAGCCACTTCTACCACATACTCAAAGGATAAACCAGACAGAAAAGATGAGCTTCTCAAACAGGAATCCTCAAAGCAGATTACATGTCTACAAAACTTCTGTTATGTTTGTGGTAAGCCACAAACTCAAATTTCACGCCATTTGCAAACACACCGGACGTATCCTGAAATTATCCAAGTGTTTTCCCTTCACAAGGATTCTAAAGAGCGCAAAGTTTTATTAGAAAAATTGAGGAACAGGGGAAATCACAAGCATAACAATGCAGTTTTACAAGGTGGACAAGGGCCCTTGAAAGTGAAGAGAAAGACAAAAGCTAAGGCCGTAGCTGGAACATTTATTCACTGTATCTACTGTGAAGGAATGTACGTTCGAAAGCAACTATGGAGACATGTCCGTAGATGCCCCTGTAAGCCAGAAAATATGGATATGGATAATCCACCTGGAAGAGCCAAAGTGCTGAGTTTGGCTTTGGCTAAAGAGTCTGCATTCTATCATGAAATCTCAAGTGGAGTTTGTAAGATCATTAAAAGTATGAAACCCGACGATGTTACCTCAGCTGTGAGAAATGACCTGTGTATTATTCAGTTTGCTCAGTCACTCCACAACAGACATGGACAAGACCCCTCAAAATACGACTAGATGCGACAAAAGCTTCATGAAGTTGGCCGTTTGTTGATATGTCTGCGCACAAAATATGCAATACATAACCTAGAGGATGCTGTGAAACCTGCTAACTTCCAGAGAGTTGTGCAAGCAGTAAAGACTGTGTCAGGCTTTGATGAAGAAACACGTTCATACAAAAAAACAAGCCTTGCCATAAAACTGGGACATACACTGAACAAAATCTGTAACCTTGTTCATTGCCGAGCACTCATGGCAGAAGATGAACAACTGATGAAGTCGTCAGACGCATTCAAAAAACTGTGCTCATCAAAATGGTCAGAGATGGTGTCTCATAGTGCCCTTAGCACTTAAAATCATGCCAAATACAATAGGCCATTAACATTACCATTCACTGAAGATGTTAAGCTTCTGCATCAGCATCTGAATAAATCAGGAGAAAATGCCTTTAACACCTTGAAAGATGAAGCCAGCCCCCAGACTTATGCAGAACTTGCAAAAGTTACACTTGCATAGGTCATTGTGTTCAATCGTAGACGAGCAGGAGAGGTTTCAAAGATGCACCTACGAAGTTTTATGGAGCGTGATACCACCAAGCTCCATGATGATGTTGCCATGGGTTTGTCAACGGTTGAACAGAAGCTCTGCAGCCATTTCACTCGGGTTGAAATCATTGGGAAAAGAGGCCGAAAGGTTGCAGTTTTACTCGCACCAAATGTGGTGGATGCACTGACTTTATTGGCAAGTAAGAGAGAGACATGTGGTGTTTTACAAACAAACTTATTTCTATTTGCAAGACCTAAATCAATGAGTCACTACAGAGGACATGCAAGCCAGTGTGGAGCATAGCACCCAGAGTTCCTCAGGTCAACACAACTACGGAAACATGTAGCCACGCTCTCACAAGTCTTGAACTTAAAAAACAATGAACTTGACCAGGTTGCAGACTTCTTGGGCCATGACATCCGTGTTCACAGGGAATTTTACAGATTACCAGCTCCCCCAACACAACTGGCAAAGATATCCAAGCTACAGGTTGAAAAAAATTTGGAAGAATTTTTTTTTAAAAATAAAGTATTTAAAAGTGTAACACAGATTTATACAATATTAATACATAATACAGAAAGGTACATACCCCAGATACTGGTAGCATACTGGTTATTTAACCAGTATGTATCTTTTGTACCAGACTATTCTATAAAATGACATGTTATCTTGTACTCAATTGGTATGTACCTGGTACCTATGCAACCTGGCTTTATAATGAAATGACTAATTACCTAGTTGCCTGGTGTGTACCGAGGTCTTTGTTACAATCAAAAAAATGTGTTCAATAAAAAAACAACTGGACTTTTATTTGTAGCAGAAGACGTTTCGCCCTTCATCCAAAAGGCTTTCTCAATTCTAAGAGAAGAGACCTGTCCAGGTGTCCCTGTGATGGACTGGAGACTTGTTATTATTATAACTTGTCAGTTATTATTATTATTATTATTATTATTATTATTATTATTTTTATTTTTATTATTATTATTATTATATTACTTGTAAATGTGTCCCTGTGATGGACTGGAGACCTGTCCAGGTGTCCCTATGATGGACTGGAGACTTGTCCACGTGTCCCTGTGATGGACTGGAGACTTGTAAATGTGTCCATGTGATGGACTGAGACTTGTCCAGATGTCCCTGTGTCCCCCTTCAATGTAGCCAGTCCAAAGTTGGACAGATTCTGGAAAAAGCAGCAATATCTGATCCTAATATGTCAGACACAAGTTTCCCTGTTTTTCCCAGCACTTCAAAATGTTGCTTTTCTCCTGACACAAGGAATATTGGAGAAAACACATTTAAAACATAAGGCAAAGCAGTCTGCATTCTATCATGAAATCTCAAGTGGAGTTTGTAAGATCATTAAAAGTTGCTCACATGATCAAGGAGGGCCTGCAAACTGGTTGATCCATTGTGAGAGGGTGTTATTTATGAGACTGAGCTGAATGCAGCACCTCAGACTGAGGAAGTCTTTATTTAGGGCCTTGTCATCAATATTCATCCATCTCTTTTTCTTTTAGTTTCTTTCACTGTGGTTCAAATAATGAGTTTTTTTCCCCCTGTGTATCTGGCCAATAAAGAAGACAAGTTTTAGGTATTTTACTCCATATTCACTGGCGTATTCATCTGACAAATACAAAAAGATACAAAAGGTTTGATTGTTTTAAAACCTTTAACTGTCTTTTGTTCCCAGTTACCAATTAACGGACTTTTTGGGGATTCCAGTCAACTCCCCGTAGGCAGCGGTGGAAAATCAGAGTCTGACTCTTTTCTTTGAGCCGTTTTGTTTTGCAGCTGAGACATTTTGTCGGACTGTTTTCTACCTGACTCAGGCCAACGTAGGTCATCTCAAACTTGTTCTTATAGAGCGTTCTCCTCAGGCAGCAATCAAACAGCTCCACACCTCCACACAGCGATCCCTGTCAGGACAAAAACAGACAGACCTTCACTTTTCATTCAACCTTTATTTAGGCAGGTTCATCTCATTGAGCCTCGAGGACTCATTTACAAGAGAGACCTGTCTACAAACTAAAGAATGATGACAACAATCAACAATAGACAATCATAAGAGAGAAATACAGATTTTTTTTAAAAAACAAATTGAAACAAAGATGTCAAAGTAGCAAAACAGACAGTTTATAAGGTGTAGAAAATTAAAAACAAGAATATGTCTGCATTGGTTTGTGCCAGGATTCCAACAGATTCTTAAAGCCATTTAGAGAAGTCCAGGTGGAGAGCTTCAGATCTTTTTGTAAGATATTCCATGAAGCAGGAGCGGAGAGTAGGAGAAGGCCCTTTTTCCAAGTTCAGTCCTCACTGACGGAACACTGCAGGTAATCATGTCCTGAGAGCGCACGCTGTAGCTGCACTCACACAAAGACATGTAGGAGGAGATGTATGAGGGCAGCAGACCAAGAAGTGATTTAAAGATGAAAATGTACCAGTGGAAGAGTCTGCGTGAGGTTAATGATGTCCAGTTAACCAGTGAATACAGGGTGCAGTGGTGGGTACGATAATCACAACCAGTTATGAATCTTAGTGCACCATGATAGACAACATCCAACATCTGCAGGGTGCTTGTAGGAGCATTCATGTAGAGAATGTCACCGTAATCAATGGAGGGAAGGAAAGTCACAGATACAAGGCGTTTCCTAGCATTCAGTGTTAGACATGATTTATTTGTGAAAAATAAACCCAGTTTAACTTTCAGTTTCTTCACTAGGTTTTCCATGTGGAGTTTAAAAGAGAGATGCGAATTGACCAGTATACCCAAATATTTAAAGGGGACCACATATTCAAAATTCACTTTTTAATGTTTTTTTTACTCAACTTTGGGTATTTACTCCATAAAAAAACAGTCCTAAGGCCAAAAAAATGCACCCAGTGGTTTATTTACTCTAAGTAGATTTATTTAACTGTGATAAGATAGGTTTCGTTTTGAAATCATCGCGCCTGTTACGTCACAGGCGCGAGGACAACCCACCTCGAACCTGAGTCCAGCCCCCTCACCTAGCAACCCCTGGTGCGGCTCAACCCACTCCAGTATAAAAGAGTTGACGGTTGTTTTTCCTGATTTCATGGCTAAAAATGTCACAGAGTCTAGCCAGCTAACTCTCTGACCCTCGTGGCGCAGATAATGGATTTAAAATTGATAGTTTTCAGATGGGAACAGATGCGCATGTTTCTGTGTGTGTGTGTGTGTGTGTGTTGGTTTATGTGTCATTAGCAGGACAGACTACTTAACGCAACCAAACCCGTGTGTGCGCGTGTGTGTGTGTCCTCACATACAGGTTCAGCCTGAGCCAAGATCACTTGGAGCTCCTATTTAATTCCATCAGAGCGTCAGGTAGTGTTGATAAAAAGAAAGCCCGCTGTGAGTGTGTGTGTGTATGTGTGTGTGTGCCGGCCCGCACGTGCTCCTCGGAGGGACGCAGATAAAAAAGCCCCCGCTGTGCTGCTGTGCTTGTGTGTGTGTGTGCTTTGCTCCCCTACAGCTGCGCCACAGGCAGAAGGAGGGAGAGTCAGAGGGAGGGAGAGTCAGAGGGAGGGAGAGTCAGAAGGAGGCAAAAGAAACGTGCAGTAACGTGAGTTCAGACTTCCTCGTCTGCCTTTGGAGGGCGGAGTTAATGTAAGCAGATCTTTGAAGGGCGTGCCACAAGACCTCCTCATCATAAACCGGTCGTTCAAAACGAAAGTTAAAAATGGCAGAATTAAAAAGGGTATAATTGATTATCTAAGAATTATTTTGTGTGTTAAATTGAATGAACACTGTTTTTTAACCCCAAAGAAATACCATAAAAATTTTAAAAAGCAATCTGTGGTCCCCTTTAAAGGAATCAACAAACTCAATTGGGACACCATTTGAGGATAAAATCAGCGGAAGAACGGCTGGGACCGCCTTCCTGTTTGAAAAAAGCATCCCTTTGGTTTTATCAGTATTTAGGACAAGTTTGAGACGGAACAAATCTGACTGGATGATGGACTTCTTCCTTTAAACTGCACTTGTTTCTATTTTTTTTTTTAAGACAGACAAGTTTAGCGTTTTTAATGTAAGGGCACATGGGCACGATTTAAATAATGAAATGAGTTACAGCACAAAGGCGTGATCCGTCTCTCTTCCAGGCCAGGCTGGTGATGGTGTAGAGGTTGGAGACCTCTTTGGGTTTGGCTTCATCCCACATGCCTTTCCTCGGGGCCCAGTTAAACACTCGTAACCTGCACAAAATCAACCAAACACACACAGCTGCTCCACAAACATCCCTGAGCTCATTTGTGTCACATCACTGAAGGTTGATCTGTATTTTGATTCTGACCGGTCGAAGCTGCCAAACACCACAGACTGCCCGCTGGGGCTGGTGACCGCCACCGTGAACTCCTTCTCCGATTGGTCGCGGCTGTAGTCGAAGTTCTGCAGGATGTGACCCTCTCTGCCGTACGCCACCACCTTCTTATCGCAGCCGCCCACCATGATGCTGTTGGCTCCCCAGGCAAGAGCGTAAGGAGGGCATGGGTGTGTCAGCAGCTTCCCCTGAGGCAGATCATGTAAGAGCATGAGGATATTCACAAGTATTCTGTGTGGGATGGATCTGTGAGACCATCTGTACCTGAGATTCCCCTGAGCCTTCATCATTAAGGAAGTAACGCACGATGGTCCCATCAGCGTGGCCAGACAGGATGCCTTGCCCAGAAACACTGACACGGAGTTCAAATTTACATCAAAACGAGGAATAACAAAACAAAACAGAGCAAACACCAATGACTGAGTTAGAATTTAAAAATGCAAACAAAAAGTTCACCTGATGCTCTATTTTTACTGTTTCTAGACAAACAAGCAATCATTACACCTGAGTTTTCTCATATTAGGTTAAAATATGGACAAGGTATTTACTTGCACGTCAACGAGACGACACAGGACTCTGTGGCGTAGATGGTGGAAGATTTATTTGTCTGGGTGTTGGCGAGGCGAACCTGTTGAAGAAAAATCAGAAATTAACTGTTTTTGTTACGCAATTTTCCGTCAAAGTTTATGGATGTTTTTAACTACTATGGCTGAGAATGTTAACTCTGCCCATGAACCCTATGTTGGTTTAGCAGAGAGCTGGATGAGGAGCAGCGTCCAGCTGTCGCTTCAAGGACGCCTCTGAGTCGGTGAGATCGGCTGAACTGATGAGTACAGTAGTCCCTCGCTACTTCGTGGTTCATTTATCACGCGTTTGCTCTATCACGGTTTTTCTAAATAAGATAGGACATGACAGACAATCAGCTGATTGATGGATGAGCTGCACGATCAGCATGGAGGTTTTATTTAAAATAAATTATTTTAAATTATTTAGCACCTGCTGCACCTTTGTGCAGCCCATACTGCAGGATGCTGGTGAAGATTCTCAGTCGTCCAGGACATGATCAAATCAAAAAAGGCGTTCAATACAAGATCAACTGGACAGGAGAGCAACCTCCTCTGGACAAAACTCAGCTGTTCACCTCCACCTCACGGACAAGGGTCACTCTTTTGAGGACCAGAATGTGCAAATTTTGGACAGAGAGCATAGATGGTTTGAGAGGGGTGTGAAGGAAGCTGTTTATGTTAAGAGAGAAAAACCTTCTCTTAACAGAGGAGGAGGTCTGAGATTTCAACTTTCCAAGACTTATAACTCAGTTTTGGGGCTGATTCCCAAACGTTTTACACCGGATGGGAGCAGAGGTGTCTTGTCTGTGAATTAGACTAACAAAGTTGTTTGAGAAACCTCTGTTGTTGGTTTGTGAGGTGTTTTTGTCAATTTACATACAGTTGTGTGTCTTCTGTCAGAGACCTCAAGGGAACCCCCTACTGTTAAGGTGTGATCTGCCAATTTACATGTATGTGTTACCTCAGTTTGCAATTTACATATGTTGGTGCGTGACTCCTAAGACTGTTATAACTCCACACGCACACAGTCTGCTAATAGAATTGATAAAGTCCTCTGGATAGAGGTCGAAACATCTTTTGTAACAAATAAAGTCCAGTTGATCTTGTATTGAACGCCTTTTTTGATCATACTGCAGGATAAACTTCCTGCTGCAGCTGATCTCCGTGCAGAGCGGAGAAGTGGGCGTGGCCAAGGCAGATGAAGCAGACAGAGAAATTATGACATTCTGTGTTTTTTTTATAGAGCGCTTAGAGTTTAGAATCATTGGGCCTCATGCAAGAACCGTTCGTACGCACAGATTTGTTCTTAAACTGTGCGTACGAGTGATTTAGGATCATTTGTGGCATTCAACAATGTTTTCGTATCCTAAGATTTTTTTCAGATACGAACAAAATTTACGAGTGGTCCGGACCTGTCGTATATTTTACGAGCAGCCAGTCTGCTGTTATCCAGACGGATTTTCTTCACTAATAACTTTATATTTCGTTATTCAGAAAATATTTTGAGTCTAAAGAAATCACGCACCATAATTATATTTGACAATAGGTTATTCTGTTTGAATTAGAATTATAATTTTAAATGTAATAATGACTAACGGATTAAAATATTTAAATTAAAATCAATTTGTTATCAATGCCGTTTTCTAACACTACAATATTAATATGAAGATCTCAAACTAAAACCAACTTAAATTATGAATTAATTTAAGTTTAATTTGTCTCGGTAACGCAGACTTTACCTTGACCTCCTCCTGTTGCAGTCATAGAGCTCCGATAGCTCAGTGAGATGAGCGTTGGCTCGTCGTTCCGAACCTTATGGGTTCAATTCCCACATGGGACAACGTTTTTTTTTCTTTTAATTCATTCCAGATTTAAAAAACACAAGAAAACTATTTACAATACAACAAGAAATAAAGCATAAAGTCTTTTTAATCTGGAATGAATAAATAATCTAAAGAAAGAAGGAAAAAAAATAGTCATACCTTGTGGGAATCGAACCCACGAGGTCTAGATAAGGTAAGGAGCAGCTAACGGCATATGCGTTCCCAGTTGCGCCACCAGGACATGTGTATATTTTAAGGTCCACATTTATTATAAACAAACATTCTTTGGCCAGAAAGTTAATTCTCAATAGTCCAGGTATCAAATCCGCTCATTCTCAATCAGTTCATCTGGACAATTTCTTTTTAGTAGAAACGTTTCACCCTCACTCAAACACCCAAACATTCTTTGGCTTTAGCTGGTCCTTTCATCCCATGAGTGACGCTGCTAAAAAGGACAGATTTTCTTTTTCTTTTCTCGATCTCAGAGAGCAGAACTTCAATCTCCGCACTTAAGTTCTTCTTTTTACTTTTCTCTGTCATTTTTATGAACGGACACTTTGCAGGAAACGTAGCCTTATATGGTGTTTTGAGGGGTGGGAATTATGTAAATGACCTCTCCGCGTGCACGCGCAGGTTGATAGAACAGGTGGGATTCATCATATTTGCGCAGCCATTTACACACTTTTCCTGAGGATAGAAGAGTTTGTTGAATCTGACGTGGCATGTTCGTACGAACGCTTCGTACGAACAAAAGTAAGAGAAATTTAGGATAAAAATACGAACATGTTCGTGCATGAGGCCCATTGTTTAGAATATTGCAAGAGTGTGGGAAAGTTTTAATACTAA
>JBBPBX010011618.1:22727-34627 GCA_038048925.1 Garcialebias charrua | reverse complement strand
TATATATATATATATATATATATATATATATATATATACAGCAAACCCCCTACTTACGACTCCATCGACCTACGAACAACGGGACCTACGAACGTATCATATTTAATAAAAATATGAAATTACTGTATTAAATTTTTTTTTTTTTTTGTGTGTTTAAATGTTCTTAATTTCATGTGTACATCACTTTGTTGCAGCTGTGGTTGTTTTAAAGGCTTTATAAATAATAATTATGATAAAAAAGATCATTTCTGATCATTTTTTAGCAATCTTGGGCAGCAGGAAGTAGGTCTTCAGTTTACACGGTCACAAATTAATGTAGAACACCGGACGCCATTTTAGGTTCAGTCACTGGGGTCTCCGGTCACAAATTAATGTAGAACACCGGACGCCATTTTAGGTTAGCTGCCGGGAGCCGGCCGAAGACTGGTGACCAGGATGGCTTCATATGGATTAATTACGAGCTGGAAACGTCTCTGTGAACTTTGTGGATGTCTCAGGCAGCAGCGGATTTATCGCCGATCGTGCCAGGCCGCCGCGCGAACACCTCCGGCCGGCCTGGCTACACCTCCGGCCTGGCTAGCTCCAGAAGCTAACACGGGAGCTAACACGGGAGCCGGCCTTTTGAACACTGGTGACCAGGATCGCATCATATGGATTAATTACTAGCTGGAATCGCTCTGTGAGCTCTGTGGACGTCTCAGGCTGGAGCAGCGGCTGGAGCAGCAGCTGCAGATTGATCGCGCCGCCGCTCCAACACCAGCTCATGGCTTGGCTAGCAGAAGCTAGCCAGCTAGCTAACACAGGTCTGGAGCAGCTGCGGTGGCTTGCCGGCCCCCGCGCTGCTCGGCCCGAAAACAATCAACGCATGGCAACCTAAGATGTCGGCTTTGACCATCTCAAAGTAAGAAAATATATTTTTATTTATTCTGTAAATGTGAATAGCAATGTTTAACATTACAGTACACTACTGTACATGCTTAAATGTGTGCGCGCGCTCCGTTAGCATGATAATTTTTAAAAAATAATTTTCACCCCCTAGCTACGGCAGAATCGAGCTGCGAACCGTTCTTATCTCCCTAACTCGTTCGTAAATCGGGGGTCACCTGTATATATATATATATATATATATATATACTTATATACTATATATATATATATATAGTTACACTATATACTATATATATATATAGTATATATATATATATATATATATATACACACACACACACACACACTAAAATAAACTACTACTTACTACTTGTACTACCGTACTATTCCTACTTGGTGGTTTTTCACTTATCACGGAGCTTCAGGGTACGGATCCTCCGCGACAAACGGGGGACTGCTGTATAAAAACAAGCTTCACACACGGCTCGTGGCAGATTCTCTGTTCTTCATGTGTACTTCCTGTATTTCTGTGTAACCTGTCCTGAAAATCTATCCTGGCAAGAAAAATACCGGCTAAAAATCTCCTGCTGTCGAGCGTGGCTCCTTGTGAGTGTGAGATAAAGCAAGAATATTCTCCTCCCAATAGTTTTTGTGCTGATTTTGTAATTTTCACACAAAAGCTTCCCATGGATGATATTTTTCACCAACAAAAACACTTGTTTTTACTGATCTACAAACATCATTTCTGTTTTAAATCCATTTTCGGCCAAAAGGCAGCTCGAAGGCTGAGCGCTGAATGACTGTTCGGTTGTTAAAGTTAAAACAAGCAGGACGATGAGCAGAACAAAACAACAGTATCTGTAACAGACCTAGACACTTGTTTGCTCAGGTAAGCTAGCTGTGGCGTCCATCTTTAATTGCATTTGTGTCTCTAAAAGTTGTTCAGTTGTAGATGTTCATCCAACGATTACTTTCTGAGAGTTTCAATAAAATCTTTTCAGCAGTTCATGAGATATTTTGCTAGCCGACAGACAAACAAGCACTAAAGCGTACACAGGCTCAGGCTGTTACATGATCGCCCGTCTTTCACAGCGGCCGTCTGTTCGTGACTTACCTTCCCATCAACCAATCCGTAAACAATCGCATTTTCTGCAGGCCAAAGTAGGCGAGTCACAGCGCTCTGCAACACAAAGAAACACAATCGTAGTCGTTGTTGGAAACTGGAGCTCTTTCAGAGTTAAAATAAATCTGTAACTTAAACAGTTCTATGAAGAACGTGGCCTTTTTGACTTTTGACCTTCCACCTTAAAGTCAATTAACAAAACAAGGTTGTGCAACGGACTTCTCCTATTTCACACTTTGTGACCAAATCTTCCCATGGAGGCAGGAAACATCAGAGCACTGAGCTGCCTAAAGGTTCTGACATGAGGAACCTGACACCAGAGTCAAAAACCAAACCCAGGAAGAAGAGAGCCAACATCGATCCTACAGCTCAGTAGACGCCAGCATGAAGGTCACAAGACCGGTTGTGGAAAACAAGCCAACTTTTTGTGCACAACACAAAGGTCCATAAAGAAACTCATGTTTCCAGGATGCTTCTCCACTGGGCTAAGACTGAGAATGTCCCCTCCAAGGTAGAAGGAAATAAAAAGGAACGGGTACATTTTTAACAAAAAGCCTTTGAAAAAATCTGAGGGAAGCAGGAAGAACATTTTGAATTTCATGCGTCGCATAATGTCTGAACAAATCGTGCACAGACATTCGTAAATGAAGGAGGCTTTTCGCAACAAAGCAAGATTCTCGGGTAAAGTTTCAACCTTCATTTTATTTAGGCAGGTTAATCCCATTGAGCCTTGAGGACTCATTTACGAGAGACCTGGAAAGATGGCCTCATGAAGAAAATACAGTAAATGTCCACATTCTGGACACAGAAGAGTTTGAAATCATTTAAAAAGAATGTTAAAGGTGGTTGATGGAAAAAGCAATCAATGAACAATCTGTATTTTAAGACATAGCTACATGCAAAATGTAATAGATTACATGTAAATCTGGACATAGTTGAGGCTTTTCCTAGGTCTAAATTTGGGATGATCAAATGTAAGCCTTTTTAAGACCTTTAAGGAACCCAGATATTTTTTGTACATCTCCTCCCCAGTATCTTGATTTGCTTTAAATCGTTGCCTTGATCCATAAAAGCATCCAGGCCCCACATGATGGCTGGGAGAGCAACAACCCACAGCTCACAACAACCACACGTCCCCCAACGGGACACATGATAACACAACTGAAAGACAAAAAGACTTCAAGAGCCCAAAAAAAGTTAAAACATGTTCAAAACATTCAACAACACTGAACAGGAAACAATAAAAATCCTCACAAGGCACAGTTTCTTTTTATTTGGACAAGAGATAATCACAGAGACACACTTTTTAGATTTTAAACATAAATACGATTAAACCTCAGCTTCTCTTTACTCACCGTCTGAACAAATTTGTTGCAAATGGCTTTCTTATCTCCCCTACGAGCAAGAAACAGAAAAAAAAATGACGAAAACAGGTGCAAAGTGAATTTTAAAGAGGAAAAATAAATTTAAAAGGACAATACCAATCCTCTCCAATTCTGTAGACATAGATTATGTTGTCCGACTGGCCGATGGCAATTTTGGTGGAGTCTGGTGAGAAGGCCATGTCAGTGACCGCATAGCTCTGTTTTCCATACTGAAAAAAACAAAAGAAGCATTTAAAAACTATGAATGGAAACTCCTTGTGTAGAAATAAAAAGAGATTAGGGACTCATAACCTGGATTATAATAACGACTGCAATTTTTAGAGGCAAGATGTTAAAAAAAGGATGCATTTTTGTGATGTTAGAACTGAATGCAGAATTTTCTTTCCACAGTTAATGTGTTTCTTAGCTGCCTGTTAATAAATTGTTTCATTACACCAAGTTGAATTTTGTTGTGCAGGTAAATTACTGAATGGAGGAGGTTTTTATTTCAGCTTGTGTGATGTTTCTGTTGTAAAACTATTTAAGAATTGAAAAAGACTTCTGGACAGAAGTCGAAACGTTTTCTGCAACAAATAAAGTCCAGTTGATCCTGTATTGAATGCCTTTTTTGATTTTATCATGTCCTGGATGACTGAGAATCTTCACCAGCATAAAACTATTTAACCTTCAGGTTTTACATGAAGAGAAATCTGAAGTGCAATTCATTTGTGTGAGTAAATACAGACAATAGTTGTTTGATCCTTAATGTAGAACATGGAAATACTGCTCTTAGAATATTTAATGCTATAAGTTTGTAAAACTAAAGGCCTGGCATTCCCTGAGGGATGACATACTGTATTCCTGTCTCAGTGTTTAAGCACCTGTTCTTAACCTGGTTCAGACAATACAACCATATGTAGCAAAAAATAAAATAAACCCAAAACATGAGCAGCATTCTTTTTTGAAAACAGGTTAAAAAATAATAATAAGCAGCATAAACTCAGTTTTTAGAATCTGCCTTTGAGGTGGGATGGAGGTGGGCCTTCGATAATGTTGCCCAGGTGTTGCGGAGATCAGTTGACTTTAAGTGAAATAAGTGTGAATGAGAGAGAGAGACAGGTGGAACAGTGAGGCTACAAGGAGCAGAGGTCACAAAAGTGCAGGACTTCAAGGACTTAGGGTCAACTGTGCAGGAAAACAGGGAGTGTAATAAAGAATGTAAGAAGGAGAATTGAGTGGATGGAGAAAAGTTTCAGGATTGGTTTGTGACAAAAAGGTGTCAGCAAAGGTCAAAGAAAAAGTTTACAAGACAGTGGTGAGACCAGCTATGCTGTATGGTCTGGAGACAGAGACATGGACAAAAAGACAGGAGACAGAACAGGAAGTGGCAGAAATGAAGATGCTGAGGTTCTCCTTAGGAGAGACAAGGATGGAGAAGATCAGGAATGAGATCATTAGAGGTACAGCACATGTTGAACAACTGGGAGATAAAGCTAAAGAGACCAGACTGAGATGGTTTGGACATGTCCAGAGGAGGGACAGTGGTTTGGACATGTCCAGAGGAGGGACAGTGGGTATATTGGTAGAAGAATGTAAGAGATGCAGCTGCCAGGAAAAAGACAGAGGAGATACATGGATGGAATTAGAGAGGACATGGACGTAGCTGGAGTGAGGACAGAAGATGCAGAGGACATGTGCGAGACGGAGGAGGACTTGCTGTAGAGAACAGATGGCTGAAAAAAGAGAAGAAGTAGACTTTACATAAAAAACACCAATAAAATAAAACAAATACTAGAGCTGAACAATTAATTGCATTTGCAATAATATTGCAATATGATAAAATGAGATTTTCTAATTGCAAAGGCTGCAATTTGACTGATCACGTGACACAAATCTTTATCAATACTTGTAAAAAAACACCACAAAGACATTTATGATGGTTGCATGGCTAGAATGACAACAACCTGTGCTTCAACTTCAAGTAAGCAAAGTATCAGCCGACAGGGATCACTGACCGAACTGTTTGAACTTCAAACAGTAATTTTTTTACATCTATTTTTTTATATTTATTTATTAACTGTCATGTGAAGTTCAGACAGTAGTTAGGAAGTTCACTTAACATGTTTACTATTATGTTTATGAAACAAGAAAAAATAGAAATGGTGAAAAGAAAAGGCATAGATTTGTTTGCTTTATTGTAATCTCTGCTTTAAATAAATCTGACATTGTTTATTATAAAACAGATTGATTTATTGCTTCTGTTTGTTGAAAAATACTTAAGATATTTTTAAAAAATCGCGTTTTAAATCGCAATTGCAATTTATAGAAAAAAATTGCAATTAGATTATTTTCAAAAATCGTTCAGCCCTAACAAATACTGAGATTTGAGTAACAAAGGACTGAACTGATTAAAAATAAAAAAGCAACTGTGTGTTACAATTGTTTAAAAAATGAAACGTTTGTTCAGGTTTTTCAGGAAATATCCAAAAGCAGGGAAGGTTAGCGTCCATTCCTGAAGGGATTTCTTTGTGGTGCATTTAAAATTATCGGAAATTCAAAATTGCTGATCCGAAGAGGCGCCGCATTCTGTTTTGAAGACTCACAAAAACCCAAGTTCCGAAGCCACATAATGAAAGACACAAGCATGTTTTCGTTCAAACTTATTGCTAACCAAACGTTCGATTTTAATCTTTTATGAACGAACGTTGGAGGAACGTTAGGAAAACGAGTGTTCAGCGCGAGCGTTTGCCGTTAACGATTGTTGCCTGAACGTTTCTGTTTTCTTTTTGGGGATTTTTTATTTTTATTTTTACTTTGAGTACACAGTACTACGGAAGCGTATTGCTGCCACCTGGAGAAATTTTTTTTGGGGGGCTTATGTAGTAATAATGTGATACGTATCAAGTAATTACTTGTTACGTATCATGTAATTACGTGATAATATCACGTTATTACTTGATACGTATCAAGTAATAACGTGATACGTATCAAGTAATTACGTGATACGTATCAAGTAATTACTTGATATTATCAAGTAATTACTTGATACGTATCAAGTAATAACGTGATACGTATCAAGTAATTACCTGATACGTACCAAGTAATTACTTGATACGTATCAAGTAATAACGTGATACGTATCAAGTAATAACGTGATACGTATCAAGTAATTACTTGATACGTATCAAGTAATTACTTGATACGTATCAAGTAATTACTTGATACGTATCACGTTATTACTTGATACGTATCACGTAATTACTTGATACGTATCACGTTATTACTTGATACGTATCAAGTAATTACTTGATACGTATCACGTTATTACTTGATACGTATCACGTTATTACTTGATACGTATCACGTTATTACTTGATACGTATCACGTTATTACTTGATACGTATCACGTTATTACTTGATATTATCACGTTATTACTTGATACTTATCACGTTATTACTTGATACGTATCACGTTATTACTTGATACGTATCAAGTAATAACGTGATACGTATCAAGTAATAACGTGATAAGTATAGATGTCCATCCACATGGTATCAGCACCATTACCCATAATGCAAGTTTGCCCTTACGCTTGATTGCAGGTTGCAGAACCTAGGGGGGAAAAATAGAAAATTTATGCTACAATAATCAACATAAAATTGTATAATACATTACCTTCACATCACTACTTTTTCCATAGATTGCAAATACAGTATATTCTAAAAAACCAAATAAAACTTAATAATAGCCTATTCTAAAGTAGCAGAAAAGTATAACTTAATATTACGTCCATCCATCCATCCATCTACAGATGGATGGATGAATGTGTGGATGGATGGATGGATGGATGAATCTGTGGATGGATGGATGTGTGGATGGATAGATGGATGAATGTGTGGATGGATGGATGGATGGACGGATGGGTGGGTTAAAACCCATTAGAACAATTTAAAAACCATGTGGACATCTGTTTTGTAAACAAACCTCCTCCTCAACCAAATCATTATCAATTTTGGAACAAGGGCAGATAAAATAATGTTCTTCATGGCAGCTTATCTTTTTAAGGGGTCACTAGAAAAACTCGGGTGATTTACTTTGATCCGTTTCTAAAAATTGTCTCAAAACGCATCGACAAAAATTAAAAACCTGTCACAGCAGTTTGAGAAGAAAATGTCAGCAGCTGCGGCGACATGTCAACATCCCTGTGTGTTCGTTCACCTACGTTCGTGAGAACAAGTTTTTTGGTCGTTGACTTGAAAAATCTGCAGGTCCTGCACCCATCCATTTGTGAACTGAAGATGACTTTCCAGAGATGAACTGCTCACATGGCGGCGTCGCATTCCTCGTGACGTCAGTTCCCAAGCTCTATTGCTGGTTTTTTTTTCAGTCAGAATGAATGGAAACGAGAAACCGTTAGAATATACTGTATTTGCAACCTATGGAAAAATGATGTGATATTCTACAATTTTATGTTGATTATTGTAGCATAAACAAGAAAGTTAATTCTCAATAGTCCAGGTATCAAATCCGCTCATTCTCAATCAGTTCATCTGGACAGTTTCTTTTTAGCTAAAAATGATGTGAATGTATTCTACAATTTTATGTTGATTATTGTAGCATAAAGTTTGTATTTCCCCCCCCCTAGGTTCTGCACTCTCATTAGATGACGTTTATTACTTTATAAAACTTTTTAATGGCCTTAATTTTTGTAAATTTCATTTCCTGCCTTTAATAACTTTTACAACACCTCAGCGCAACAACATTACAGGTCAAACAAAGATTAACAAAAAACACAAAAATGTTGAGAAATGTCTGCATTTTATTGAGTGTCCATCACTATACAAACAACAATGTTATGCGTTTCAATACAGAGCAGCGCATTAATCTCAACGTAACGTTATTTAAAGCAGAACAGCATTTTTATAAAACATGACATACAATTGTCAATTCTACAAAACTACAACACTGTACTCTTTGGAAAGAACATGGCTTTGTAAAAAAAAAAGCAACGAATAAGGTATTTCAAGAAAAACAAAAGCATATGCTGAAAATACTTAATACTGAACTGACGTCACAAGGAATGCGACGCCGCCATGTGAGCAGTTCATCTCTGGAAAGTCATCTTCAGTTCACAAATGGATGGGTGCAGGACCTGCAGATTTTTCAAGTCAACGACCAAAAAACTTGTTCTCACGAACGTAGGTGAACGAACACACAGGGATGTTGACATGTCGCCGCAGCTGCTGACATTTTCTTCTCAAACTGCTGTGACAGGTTTTTAATTTTTGTCGATGCGTTTTGAGACAATTTTTAGAAACGGATCAAAGTAAATCACCCGAGTTTTTCTAGTGACCCCTTAAAAAGATAAGCTACCATGAAGAACATTATTTTATCTGCCCTTGTTCCAAAATTGATAATGATTTGGTTGAAGAGGAGGTTTGTTTACAAAACAGATGTCCACAAGCATGGGTTCTAACCCACCCATCTGCACATCCATCCATCCATCCACACATTCATCCATCTATCCATCCACACATCCATCCATCCACAGATTCATCCATCCATCCACACATTCATCCATCCATCTGTAGATGGATGGATGGATGGACGTAATATTAAGTTATACTTTTCCGCTACTTTAGAATAGGCTATTATTAAGTTTTATTTGGTTTTTTAGAATATACTGTATTTGCAACCTATGGAAAAAGTAGTGATGTGAAGGTAATGTATTATACAATTTTATGTTGATTATTGTAGCATAAATTTTCTATTTTTCCCCCCTAGGTTCTGCAACCTGCAATCAAGCGTAAGGGCAAACTTGCATTATGGGTAATGGTGCTGATACCATGTGGATGGACATCTATACTTATCATGTTATTACTTGATACCAGTGGTGGGCAACGCTAATCCAAAAATTAGTTCCGCTATTTCTAAAGCACTAATTAATTTATTTAGGTCCGCAATTTCAAAAGCACTAATGTCTTATGAAAATTAGGGGAAGCTAATTCTAATCCGCTAATTAAATTCAACAATTGGTAGCAGCAAGTTATGCAATATTTGCACTACACTGCCAACTAGCGGTGCATGAACTGTTATACAGTAAGTTGTTTGAGTTGTATACATTTAAGAAAAAGGTCGAAAAGGACTTGCTCAAAAACTATATATGATGTAGCTTAGTGTGTTTGTGTACAGTATTACAGTTAGATAAATTAGTAGATTTATTCATTTTGTGATGTAGTTTGAAGGTTATCATTGGTTGAACAAACTGTGAAATAAACAAGGGGCAGATATAATAAGATTTCATCTTCTTTCTGCTCCTTTCATTTGATCCTACTTGTATTCTTCTATCTGATGAAACTGTTTTGTATTGTTCTTTTAAAATGAATGAATAAACATCAAATCAAATCAAATCAACGGCCCAGTCAGAGTCCAGAACCTGAACCTGAAACCTTCAGAGAGCAGAAACCTCAAAGAACTGAAGCAACAATGGAAAGAAGAGTGGGTCAGAACTCCTCCAGAACCAGGAGACCCTTAGCAAAAAGAAGTATACTTAAAGTTCACTTTTTTAAGTATAAATCCAGCAGATTTGACCATTTCGTGAAACTCTCAAGCTCAGAAAAACTTGTGCTATAACGTCAGCTATGAAATATATTTTTTCTCAGCAAAGAAAATGGTGAACTACTTTTTTAAATCCAGCAGATTTGACCATTTCGTGAAACTCTCAAGCTCAGAAAAACTTGTGCTATAACGTCAGCTATGAAATATATTTTTTCTCAGCAAAGAAATAATTGTTTTACCGTGTTTTGTTGTAAAATCCTGGCTTCTTTGGCCGTCGCGGACGCCATTTTGAAGAGTGCTAATGTGGCGAAATTCTATTTTTAAATCCAGACGCGTCGCGTAGGCCCTGAGAAACATCCATAAGTTCACCCTCCATGTTAAAAAGTCTTCGTCTGACTCTTCGAAAACAAGCAATAAGGCTGCAGAGTAACACACTGGCTGCTAACTGCTATAGAGAGAGCACACACCAAGAGACTGAGGGGGACGCTTTTTTGTGACGGACCACATCCGGCGCTGCTCGTAAATACGTTATTTCGTTTTTACTGATAGATAATTAGTTATTAGCGGTACTGCATTTTAAATAAAAATAGCATAAATCCGCTTATGAATTATAAAACTTAGTCAATCCGCTGTAAAGCTAACAGATTATTTAGCAACGCTACAAGCGGATTAGCGCAACCAAAAAAAATTTTCTCCAGGTGGCAGCAATACGCTTCCGTACTCAGGCAAGTAGTACCTCTCAGAAAATCCAGAGTAATTCTGATGTGGATGAGCAGATTTCTATAAATTTCTCTATCAGGAACTCTGAGATCTCCACTTGAAAAAGTCGAGCCAATTCCAGCACTTAAATGAAAGGCTTACTATTCTCACCTTCACCTTTATGCTTCTTTTACACAGAATGTGATACTGCCTGGCTTTAAATCTGGGTTCAATGTAGATTGTCCAAAGAAAATCTACTGTTGCTGTTGTCATCATTCTTTGTTTGTAGCCAGGTCTCTCTTGTAAATGAGTCCTCAAGGCTCAATGGGTTTAATCTGCCTAAATAAAGGTTGAATAAAAAAAATAAAAAATGATGCCATTTTGGCTGCAAACACTCTCTTTGATCTCTGCAAACAGGGAATCATATTTTTCTTTAGATAGAAAACTTTAGAGATATTTCAAGAAAGTTCATGCTCAATAATCCAGGTACCAAATCCAATAATTCTCAGTCGGGTCATCTGGACCTAGAGAGACTTGTACATTAATTCTACTTTTGCTTCATTTCAACTGCTGGTAAATTCATTCATTCATTCAACCTTTATTTAGTCAGGTAAATCTTTTGAACCTCATGGACTCATTTACGAAAGCGACCTGCTAAAACTAAAGAACAATGAACAGCAGTGGTAGAATTTCCTTAAACAATAAACAATAAACAAACAAACAATAAACAATAGAAAACAAAAGAGAGAAAAAAACAAAAGAAAGTTTTTTTTTTTTTTTTAACAAAGTATCAAAAAACTAGCAAAACATTATAAGGTAGACGTATAAAATCAAAGACAGGAACAAATCTGCATTGGTTTTTGCCAGGATTCCAACAGATTCTGAAAACCATTTAGAGAAGTCAAGGTCGAGAGCTTCAGATCTTTTTGTAAGATATTCCATGAAGCAGGAGCGGAGTAGGAGAAGGCCCTTTTTCCAAGTTCAGTCCTCACTGACGGAACACTGCAGGTAATCATGTCCTGAGAGCGCACGCTGTAGCTGCACTCACGCAAAGACATGTAGGAGGAGATGTATGAGGGCAGCAGACCAAGAAGTGATTTAAAGATGAAAATGTACCAGTGGAAGAGTCTGCGTGAGGTTAATGATGTCCAGTTAACCAGTGAATACAGGGTGCAGTGGTGGGTACGATAATCACAACCAGTTATGAATCTTAGTGCACCATGATAGACCACATCCAACATCCGCAGGGTGCTTGTAGGAGCATTC
>JBBPBX010011618.1:0-11064 GCA_038048925.1 Garcialebias charrua | reverse complement strand
TTTTTTTTATTGATTATCTTTGAAATGTATGCAAGAGTTTTGACACATTGGCAGTTGTGCGCGCTCTGCAGAGCTGTCTGGAGATGCTCCTGTGCGTAAACGGTGTCAGATCTGCTGAGCGCACCAGCTGAGCAGGTGATGCTGACGCCCTGCACCCACGTCAAAAATTCCAGTAAATATAACGAGTGGTTAGTGCTACATTTGTTCTGGTTTGTGCTGTTAAAATGTTCGTTTGCCGCTTTGGATTCTGAGACACAGTTGAAGGTGGGTGAAGACGCTTCATCCCCGCGGTACATGCACCATCTCTGCTGGCAGGAACGTGTGCGCAAGCTGCTGGTGCGCCTGCTACATCCACTCCACAGACATGGACAACGTCTCCTCTCGTTGTATTTTTAATAAATAATTAAAACAAAAATGTGCAATGTCTTAGGACTTTTATGGGTGGAGATATGAGCTGATGGATTCGATTGAACAGTTCCCGGAATGCACACAGTGAAAATGAGGGAGTTCCCTGATCTTGTTCCGGCAGAATCCGGCTCAAATTAAGCACTGGGTAGAAGGATGTTAGAAATGCAGCTGCCAGGAAAAAAGACAAAGAGGAGATATATGGATGCAGTTAGAGAGGACATGGAGGTAGTTGGGTGAGGACAGAGGATGCAGAGGACGATGACTCACTCTGGGGACCCCTGAAGATGGAACTGCCAAAAGAAGAAAACGAAGATTTTGTTTAATTCAATCATTTTAATAATCTGTATTCTTTTTAATTTGCCAGAAACTTCAAAATAAATCCTAACCATGTACTGAAACCTGTTTGAAGGTCTTACTGCCACCAGCTGGTGAGGCGTGTGCAGTCTATTTGAACCCCGCCCACTGGAACCGGTACTGAAAGTACTTCGTATAATGGAAACACAGTGTGTACCATACCGAGCCGAGTCGAACCGCGCTGTACCCGTACTAAAAGCACTAATGGAAAAGGGGCATTCCTGTGTTGGTACCTTACTTAAATTTAGTTCTGTGGATCTCTTTTATGGACACAGGACTGCAGTATTTGAGTTTTTGTAAATACATTTGAAACCCTTTTTTGGCCAGTCTCCTGTGTCTCTAATGTGGACACTAACCATGTCCTTCAATTAGAAGGTATCAGCCAAATGTGTGAGCAGCTGACAGCCACTTCATGTGATTGATTACTGATGTCAGTGGTCAATTTCAGCTGAATCCTGCCGAAACGAGATCCGGGAACACTCTCATTTTGACCGCTCGAATCCGGCAACTCAAACCTCTGCCCCTAAACTCCAAAGTCATTGCACATTTTTATTTTGATTATTTATTAAAAATACAATGAGAGGAGACGTTGCCCAGTCTGTAGAGTGGATGTTCCGGCCGCACCACGCTCCTGCCCAGCAGAGATGTAGACTGCATGTCCCGCGGTTGTTTTACGCACAGCGTCTCCAGACAGCTCTGCAGGACGTGCACACAACTGGTATATCGTAACTCCTGCACCACGATGCATAACGTTTCAGACATACCGTAATAAATAAGCTTACAGTAAACAACAAGTCACTACTGAACATTGGGTTGCCACGTCGAGATCCAAGGTGTATAAACCAACCACCCCAATCATTTGAGGAAACTTTGCTTTCTAGTTTTTATATTGCTCTAAATTATAGTTTCATAAAAACACTGATGGTGGCTGCAAATTATTCTATGGTAGCCAAGGCCAGCATTGGCCCCCGCCTGGCTCCACCATTGCATCTGGTCTTGGATAAAATTGCTCCCTCCACTCACCAGGATCAGTGTGACTCCTTGTTGCCTTCAATAAGCAAAAAAAAAAAAAAAAAAACTTCCTCTGTTCTTATACACTTTGTTCTTATGTAGCTCCTGCCCACTTGAATACCCTGCACCAAAACATGTAGGTTTCCTTCCAGTCCCTGTTCTGTTCCAGTACAGAAAAACACTCATCTCCAAAACTACAAACATTCACTGCTCAAATCCCTCAGTGACGGAGGACCTCGGCGTACTGCTCGGATCTCTTGTGCGTCTTCCGCGGACGTTACAATCTCTATACAAATGATAGAGTGTGCAGATTCATTCATTCATTCAACCTTTATTTAGTCAGGTAAATCTCATTGAGCCTCGAGGGCTCATTTACAAAAGCGACCTGCTACAAACTAAAGAATGATGAACAGCAATGGTAGAATTTCCTTAAACAACAAACAAAAAAAAAAAAAACGTAGGAGAGAAATAGAAAGTGAAATGCAAAGTATCAAAACTAGCAAAACACCACAAGGTAGATGTACAAAATCAAAAACAGGAACATATCTGCATTGGTTTTTGCCAGGTTTCCAAAAGATTTTTAAAACCATTTAGGGAGGTCAGGGCCGAGAGCTTCAGATCTTTAGATCAAAGTGTTTCTTTGGCTACGTTCGCACTGCAGGCAAATCCGACCCATATCCGATTTTTTTACGACAGTCTGAACGCGACAAATCCGATTTTTTTCAACTCCGACCCAGGCCGTTTCAGTATGTGGTTTTAAATCGGATATATATCTGATGTTTTCAAAGCGACTGCAGTGTGAACGCTCATGTGACTTACATCTGACTTTTTCATCACCGATGTGAGACCGACGTCACTCTTGGCTCCTACTCCTACGGTGGCCGAGGGGTGCAAACGCACTGCAAAAGAAAAACGCTCTGCACTCCAAATTGAACAGCGCTCCTCGGCCACCGTATACTCTGCATCCACACCCCCCTCTGAACAGAGGCAGCAGCCACAGCTCCAAAAATCGCCATCACTAAAAATTTTGCTTGCTTTCTTCTCAGTTTTCTTTTGCCTTTAATCATTTGGATGTTTAGCTTTCCCAGATTGGACAACAACTTCAAAATTACCGAACACACACTGAAAACTGTCGCGTCCATGTTTACTTCCGCAAACACAGGGTGCTGCGTGTCACGTCACGTTCTGAGACACGTTTTCTTCTGCGCATGCGGGTCGCTTCTGCAATGTAGATCATTCACACTGGAGTCTGATGCAGGTCACATTTAAAATGTAGTGTGAATGTTCACAACAAAAGATCGGATTAAAAAAAAAATCAAAATTGAGCATCAAGACCTGCAGTGTGAACGTAGCCCTTGTCTGACCGATCCTTACGGCTGTTTGAGAGCGACGTTGGGTTTAGACTGGAACAGACAGGCTGTATCTGTACATCACGACACTCTAAAAACACTTTATAAAGTAAAAGCATATCCATGGAGTCTAAGCTTACACAGGAAATACAATCCCTGTTGATTTTTATTATTTGTATTTATTTACCTTTATTTGACCAGGTGAAACTTACGGAAATTTCTCAGTACGTTGTGAAGAGTTGCTGGTCTGTGATCACCAGCAGGATCGAACGTCACCTTCTGTTTGTGTTCAGCTCCTAACAGAACCTTCATGGGCTCCACCAGAACAGGAACACAGTATAAAACCACATTAACATCTGATTCTTCATGAATCACCTGGTTTTTAAATGTCAGTGAGATTTCTGCCTTCAGTTTAAACGCTGAGTATTTTCTGTTCGATTCAGAGAATGAACCGGGTTTATGTTGCGTCAGGAAGAGCATCCGGTGTAAAAACAATCAGCAAGTCTTCGTGAGAGTTAGTTCACTGTGGTGACCCCTGAAGAAGGGAGCAGCTGAAAGAAAAGAAAAAAGTAGAGGCTGAGAAAGACCTGAAAATAAACGTGTAAAATGCTGAGCCATTTATCTCCTGCGTGTCATCAGGATGCAGCAGCAGACATTATTTTTAGTTTTAAAGGTTGACTCAGTTTTGTCCAGCAGGTGAAGGCACTCTGATCATGTGACCGTGGGCTTTGAAAGTAGAAGAACCAGTAAAACAAGTATCAAACTGACCAGTGTGTAAAACTGTTGCATGGACGATTAAAGCTCTATCACACATTTGGTGTGTAGGACTGAAAACATCTGGTGCTGAGAAGAGACAGTTGGAGCCATGTGGGTGGATGTTGCAATGATGAAAGATGTCATGCTCCAAGTATGGGCTGTAGATGACTCTCGGCTACTACCACATCAGCTGTAGATGACTCTCGGCTACTACAACATCAGCTGTAGATGACTCTCGGCTACTACCACATCAGCTGTAGATGACTCTCGGCTACTACCACATCAGCTGTAGATGACTCTCGGCTACTACCACATCAGCTGTAGATGACTCTCGGCTACTACCACATCAGCTGTAGATGACTCTCGGCTACTACCACATCAGCTGTAGATGACTCTCGGCTACTACCACATCAGCTGTAGATGACTCTCGGCTACTACCACATCAGCTGTAGATGACTCTCGGCTACTACCACATCAGCTGTAGATGACTCTCGGCTACTACCACATCAGCTGTAGATGACTCTCGGCTACTACCACATCAGCTGTAGATGACTCTCGGCTACTACCACATCAGCTGTAGATGACTCTCGGCTACTACAACATCAGCTGTAGATGACTCTCGGCTACTACCACATCAGCTGTAGATGACTCTCGGCTACTACCACATCAGCTGTAGATGACTCTCGGCTACTACCACATCAGCTGTAGATGACTCTCGGCTACTACCACATCAGCTGTAGATGACTCTCGGCTACTACCACATCAGCTGTAGATGACTCTCGGCTACTACCACATCAGCTGTAGATGACTCTCGGCTACTACCACATCAGCTGTAGATGACTCTCGGCTACTACCACATCAGCTGTAGATGACTCTCGGCTACTACCACATCAGCTGTAGATGACTCTCGGCTACTACCACATCAGCTGTAGATGACTCTCGGCTACTACCACATCAGCTGTAGATGACTCTCGGCTACTACCACATCAGCTGTAGATGACTCTCGGCTACTACCACATCAGCTGTAGATGACTCTCGGCTACTACCACATCAGCTGTAGATGACTCTCGGCTACTACCACATCAGCTGTAGATGACTCTCGGCTACTACCACATCAGCTGTAGATGACTCTCGGCTACTACCACATCAGCTGTAGATGACTCTCGGCTACTACCACATCAGCTGTAGATGACTCTCGGCTACTACCACATCAGCTGTAGATGACTCTCGGCTACTACCACATCAGCTGTAGATGACTCTCGGCTACTACCACATCAGCTGTAGATGACTCTCGGCTACTACCACATCAGCTGTAGATGACTCTCGGCTACTACCACATCAGCTGTAGATGACTCTCGGCTACTACCACATCAGCTGTAGATGACTCTCGGCTACTACAACATCAGCTGTAGATGACTCTCGGCTACTACCACATCAGCTGTGGATGACTCTTGGCTACTACCACATCAGCTGTAGATGACTCTCGGCTACTACCACATCAGCTGTAGATGACTCTCGGCTACTACCACATCAGCTGTAGATGACTCTCGGCTACTACCACATCAGCTGTAGATGACTCTCGGCTACTACCACATCAGCTGTAGATGACTCTCGGCTACTACCACATCAGCTGTAGATGACTCTCGGCTACTACCACATCAGCTGTAGATGACTCTCGGCTACTACCACATCAGCTGTAGATGACTCTCGGCTACTACCACATCAGCTGTAGATGACTCTCGGCTACTACAACATCAGCTGTAGATGACTCTCGGCTACTACCACATCAGCTGTAGATGACTCTCGGCTACTACCACATCAGCTGTAGATGACTCTCGGCTACTACCACATCAGCTGTAGATGACTCTCGGCTACTACCACATCAGCTGTAGATGACTCTCGGCTACTACCACATCAGCTGTAGATGACTCTCGGCTACTACCACATCAGCTGTAGATGACTCTCGGCTACTACCACATCAGCTGTAGATGACTCTCGGCTACTACCACATCAGCTGTAGATGACTCTCGGCTACTACCACATCAGCTGTAGATGACTCTCGGCTACTACCCCATCAGCTGTAGATGACTCTCGGCTACTACCACATCAGCTGTAGATGACTCTCGGCTACTACCACATCAGCTGTAGATGACTCTCAGGCTACTACCACATCAGCTGTAGATGACTCTCGGCTACTACAACATCAGCTGTAGATGACTCTCGGCTACTACCACATCAGCTGTAGATGACTCTCGGCTACTACCACATCAGCTGTAGATGACTCTCGGCTACTACCACATCAGCTGTAGATGACTCTCGGCTATTACCACATCAGCTGTAGATGACTCTCGGCTACTACCACATCAGCTGTAGATGACTCTCGGCTATTACCACATCAGCTGTAGATGACTCTCGGCTATTACCACATCAGCTGTAGATGACTCTCGGCTACTACCACATCAGCTGTAGATGACTCTCGGCTACTACCACATCAGCTGTAGATGACTCTCGGCTACTACCACATCAGCTGTAGATGACTCTCGGCTACTACCACATCAGCTGTAGATGACTCTCGGCTATTACCACATCAGCTGTAGATGACTCTCGGCTACTACCACATCAGCTGTAGATGACTCTCGGCTATTACCACATCAGCTGTAGATGACTCTCGGCTACTACCACATCAGCTGTAGATGACTCTCGGCTACTACCACATCAGCTGTAGATGACTCTCGGCTACTACCACATCAGCTGTAGATGACTCTCGGCTACTACCACATCAGCTGTAGATGACTCTCGGCTACTACCACATCAGCTGTAGATGACTCTCGGCTACTACCACATCAGCTGTAGATGACTCTCGGCTACTACCCCATCAGCTGTAGATGACTCTCGGCTACTACCACATCAGCTGTAGATGACTCTCGGCTACTACCACATCAGCTGTAGATGACTCTCGGCTACTACCACATCAGCTGTAGATGACTCTCGGCTACTACCACATCAGCTGTAGATGACTCTCGGCTACTACCACATCAGCTGTAGATGACTCTCGGCTACTACCCCATCAGCTGTAGATGACTCTCGGCTACTACCACATCAGCTGTAGATGACTCTCGGCTACTACCACATCAGCTGTAGATGACTCTCGGCTACTACCACATCAGCTGTAGATGACTCTCGGCTACTACCACATCAGCTGTAGATGACTCTCGGCTACTACCACATCAGCTGTAGATGACTCTCGGCTACTACCACATCAGCTGTAGATGACTCTCGGCTACTACCACATCAGCTGTAGATGACTCTCGGCTACTACCACATCAGCTGTAGATGACTCTCGGCTACTACCCCATCAGCTGTAGATGACTCTCGGCTACTACCACCATCAGCTGTAGATGACTCTCGGCTACTACCACATCAGCTGTAGATGACTCTCGGCTACTACCACATCAGCTGTAGATGACTCTCGGCTACTACCCCATCAGCTGTAGATGACTCTCGGCTACTACCACATCAGCTGTAGATGACTCTCGGCTACTACAACATCAGCTGTAGATGACTCTCGGCTACTACCACATCAGCTGTAGATGACTCTCGGCTACTACCCCATCAGCTGTAGATGACTCTCGGCTACTACCACATCAGCTGTAGATGACTCTCGGCTACTACCCCATCAGCTGTAGATGACTCTCGGCTACTACCACATCAGCTGTAGATGACTCTCGGCTACTACCACATCAGCTGTAGATGACTCTCGGCTACTACCCCATCAGCTGTAGATGACTCTCGGCTACTACCACATCAGCTGTAGATGACTCTCGGCTACTACAACATCAGCTGTAGATGACTCTCGGCTACTACTCACATCAGCTGTAGATGACTCTCGGCTATTACCACATCAGCTGTAGATGACTCTCGGCTATTACCACATCAGCTGTAGATGACTCTCGGCTACTACCACATCAGCTGTAGATGACTCTCGGCTATTACCACATCAGCTGTAGATGACTCTCGGCTACTACCACATCAGCTGTAGATGACTCTCGGCTATTACCACATCAGCTGTAGATGACTCTCGGCTACTACCACATCAGCTGTAGATGACTCTCGGCTACTACCACATCAGCTGTAGATGACTCTCGGCTATTACCACATCAGCTGTAGATGACTCTCGGCTACTACCACATCAGCTGTAGATGACTCTCGGCTACTACCACATCAGCTGTAGATGACTCTCGGCTACTACCACATCAGCTGTAGATGACTCTCGGCTACTACCACATCAGCTGTAGATGACTCTCGGCTACTACCACATCAGCTGTAGATGACTCTCGGCTACTACCACATCAGCTGTAGATGACTCTCGGCTACTACCACATCAGCTGTAGATGACTCTCGGCTACTACCACATCAGCTGTAGATGACTCTCGGCTACTACCACATCAGCTGTAGATGACTCTCGGCTACTACCACATCAGCTGTAGATGACTCTCGGCTACTACCACATCAGCTGTAGATGACTCTCGGCTACTACCACATCAGCTGTAGATGACTCTCGGCTACTACCACATCAGCTGTAGATGACTCTCGGCTACTACCACCATCAGCTGTAGATGACTCTCGGCTACTACCCATCAGCTGTAGATGACTCTCGGCTACTACCACATCAGCTGTAGATGACTCTCAGCTACTACCACATCAGCTGTAGATGACTCTCGGCTACTACCACATCAGTTGTAGATGACTCTCGGCTACTACCACATCAGCTGTAGATGACTCTCGGCTATTACCGCATCAGCTGTAGATGACTCTCGGCTACTACCACATCAGCTGTAGATGACTCTCGGCTATTACCGCATCAGCTGTAGATGACTCTCGGCTACAACCGCATCAGCTGTAGATGACTCTCGGCTACTACCACATCAGCTGTAGATGACTCTCAGCTACTACCACATCAGCTGTAGATGACTCTCGGCTACTACCACATCAGCTGTAGATGACTCTCGGCTACTACACATCAGCTGTAGATGACTCTCGGCTATTACCACATCAGCTGTAGATGACTCTCGGCTATTACCACATCAGCTGTAGATGACTCTCGGCTACTACACCATCAGCTGTAGATGACTCTCGGCTATTACCACATCAGCTGTAGATGACTCTCGGCTATTACCACTGTAAGAATTATGAGGAGGTCAATATTAATACTGACCTCTTTATCCTTAATTAACTTACTTATTCAGATTGAATAGTAATTTCACGGATTCTTTTCTTTTTCAGTTTACCCAATATTTCTGTGATCTTTATGATGGATAAATAAACAGCTATAGAGTGACAATGGACACGTTAACTTAGCTTGATATGTCAAAGAGACACTATCATTTATTTAAAATGAATCAACTAAATTAACACCATTACACTTGATTGACATGATTTCACTTTCTTTCGATTTAAATACGTCAGCACACTTAAATTTAACACAGCAGACTTCAATACTGGATGTTGAACATATTTAGTCTGTGGGCTCTTCAGCTTAAAGTAGTTTCCAGCTTAGATTGAGAGAAAAAGATAGGAGGAAGATGGGAGATGGTTTAAAGGAAATTATCTTGAGCATGATACCAAAAGTGACACTTCCATCCGACTTCTGCTAAAATCCAGGTACGTTTTGTAAACAGCTCTTTACCTTTCGACGACGAGTCTGATAAAGAAATGACACCAGCCTTCAGATGCACAGAGTCCTTTAGTCCCAGCACGTCCAAAACTGGTTCTAGTTTACGTTTCAACGTCTCCTGGTTCCCGCTTGGTCATCAGAGAATATGTCAGCTCCTGGCCTCTGACTTCAAGATAAACTTATTCCAGGAAGGAATAAACAAAGTTTTGAGCTCACGCTCGTTCGAAGTGGACCCATAACAACATGTTATCAGTCCCAGCTGGATGACGAGTCCTTAGCGCGTGACTGGTGGTCATTCAGCTCTTTGGGAAGGTTCACATCTCTTTTGAAGCTCCCAGCAAACTCTGAAGCGTTTCCGCAAAGTTAGAACTTAAAAGAGATTTAGAGAGGAGAGAAACTTGTCTCTTTTTCATTGGCCCACTTGTTATCACTATTCAAGGTGAAATTCAGCACAGAGAAGGAAATTGTTTAGGAAAAGTATCTGAGTGAGAGACTTACAGACGCTAGATGAGAGTTTTTAGCTTAAACTCGACAAAAACAATTTCAGTGTAAGTCAGTTTGACATTTTAGCTGAACTTTGACACCTTTTCACTTGCAGAAATGACACATTGATGTTTCACATTTAAAGAATAACAGCATATAACATATATCATGAAAATGGCAAAAGTTATTCTTTTGATCACATTAGAATAAAATCAAAGATAGAAATAGTCTCTTTTGATGACTATATTCTCAGATTACAACTAATGGAATGATTTTGTGGTAAATGTCTTGCTTTACTGAGAGGTCAGTAAAGGTCATCACTGGACAGTTCAAAAACCTTAGTTTGACCCTGGGTAGGTCCACTACATCTCCCCCCTTTTGGAAGCCATCGCCAGTCCTTGGGGATGGGGTCCAACACGAAAGGAAACCTTGAACTGTCTTTGATCTTGAAGCAATCCAGTAAGTGGAAAAGAAAAATCAAAAATTATAATCCCATAAAGTTTTTGGAAATTCCATACTGTTCGGAGGTAATCCCATTGCGAAAAGCTTTTAATCCCTTGGAAAACTGAGTCTGTTAACTCTTGGAAAACAAAGTCTGTGATCCTTTGGAAAACAAAGTCTTATAATCCACAGCGGTAATTCCACAGCAGTAATTCCACAACGATTAGTTTTGTTGATTGATCAGCAACAATTGTTTTCATAATCAGCATGTAGAGGGGATCCCTCGATTGACGCAGAGGAGGCGACCCTTGGATGAAGGTTGAAGACCAAGCGTTGGAGCTGCAGGTCCCCACATCGAAGGTTGTTGGCTGGTTGGTTTCCAGTCAGTGCCACTCTGGTTCTATGTGTCATGCAATTATGTGGTTTTTAGGTGGGCTTATGATTGGGATTTTACATTAGGCCCTACCTATATGCACCTGGTATGTAAGCTATCATGGTTTAGATCAGCTACGATTACCAATTAAGGGGTGGATCAATTCTGCAAAATTAGATATAGGGATCGTACCTATGAAATTTTGGAGGGCTTCT
>JBBPBX010011617.1:0-55598 GCA_038048925.1 Garcialebias charrua | reverse complement strand
CCCACCAGCTGCATACCCAGTAGGCAACAGGTACCGTACATACCTGGTACACACCTTGTAAGTGCCATGCACATACCTGAAGTGTAGAGTGAGTACTTGGTACAAACCTTAGAAGTACATACTGCTTAACCTCTACAAACTCGGTGAGTACCAGGTGCATTTATGTGAGTGTCAGGTGTGTATCCTGTGAATACCAGGTGTGTTCCCTGAGAGTACCAGGTGCGTACCCTGTGAGTACCAGGTGTGTTCCCTGTGAGTACCAGGTGTGTTCCCTGTGAGTACCAGGTGTGTTCCCTGTGAGTACCAGGTGTGTTCCCTGTGAGTACCAGGTGTGTTCCCTGTGAGTAACAGGTGCATGGTGCGTACCCTGAGAGTACCAGGTGCATGCTGCGTACCCTGAGAGTACCAGGTGCGTACCCTGAGAGTACCAGGTGCGTACCCTGAGAGTACCAGGTGTGTATCCTGTGAGTATCAGGTGTGTACCCTGAGAGCACCAGGTGTGTTCCCTAAGAGTTCCAGGTGTGTATCCTGTGAGTACCAGGTGTGTACAGTACCCTGAGAGTACCAGGTGCGTACCCTGAGAGTACCAGGTGTGTATCCTGTGAGTACCAGGTGTGTACCCTGAGAGCACCAGGTGTGTTCCCTGTGAGTACCAGGTGTGTATCCTGTGAGTACCAGGTGTGTACCCTGTGAGTACCAGGTGTGTACCCTGTGAGTACCAGGTGTGTACCCTGTGAGTACCAGGTGTGTACCCTGAGAGTACCAGGTGCGTACCCTAAGAGTACCAGGTGCATGGTGCGTACCCTGAGAGTACCAGGTGCGTACCCTGAGAGTACCAGGTGCGTACCCTGAGAGTACCAGGTGTGTATCCTGTGAGTATCAGGTGCGTACCCTGAGAGCACCAGGTGTGTTCCCTGTGAGTTCCAGGTGTGTATCCTGTGAGTACCAGGTGTGTACAGTACCCTGTGAGTACCAGGTGTGTACCCTGAGATGTACCAGGTGTGTACCCTGTGAGTACCAGGTGTGTACCCTGTGAGTACCAGGTGTACCCTGTGAGTACCAGGTGTGTACCCTGAGATTACCAGGTGTGTACCCTGAGATTACCAGGTGTGTATCCTGTGAGTACCAGGTGCGTACCCTGAGAGTACCAGGTGCGTACCCTGAGAGTACCAGGTGCGTACCCTGAGAGTACCAGGTGTGTATCCTGTGAGTACCAGGTGCGTACCCTGAGAGTACCAGGTGCGTTTCCTGAGAGTACCAGGTGTGTATCCTGTGAGTACCAGGTGTGTACCCTGTGAGTACCAGATGTGTTCCCTGTGAGTACCAGGTGTGTACCCTGTGAGTACCAGGTGTGTACCCTGTGAGTACCAGGTGTGTACCCTGTGAGTACCAGGTGTGTTCCCTGTGAGTACCAGGTGTGTACCCTGAGATTACCAGGTGTGTACCCTGAGATTACCAGGTGTGTATCCTGTGAGTACCAGGTGCGTACCCTGAGAGTACCAGGTGTGTTCCCTGTGAGTACCAGGTGCGTATCCTGTGAGTACCAGGTGTGTTCCTTGTGAGTACCAGGTGCATGGTGCGTACCCTGAGAGTACCAGGTGCGTACCCTGAGAGTACCAGGTGTGTATCCTGTGAGTACCAGGTGCGTACCCTGAGAGTACCAGGCGTGTTCCCTGTGAGTACCAGGTGCATATCTTGTGAGTACCAGGTGCGTACCCTGTGAGTACCAGGTGCTGTTCCCTGTGAGTACCAGGTGTGTTCCCTGTGAGTACCAGGTGTGTTCCCTGTGAGTACCAGGTGTGTATCCTGTGAGTACCAGGTGCATGGTGCGTACCCTGAGAGTACCAGGTGCATGGTGCGTACCCTGAGAGCACCAGGTGTGTACCCTGACAGTACCAGGTGTGTACCCTGTGAGTACCAGATGTGTTCCCTGTGAGTACCAGGTGTGTACCCTGTGAGTACCAGGTGTGTACCCTGTGAGTACCAGGTGTGTACCCTGTGAGTACCAGGTGTGTTCCCTCTGAGTACCAGGTGTGTACCCTGAGATTACCAGGTGTGTACCCTGAGATTACCAGGTGTGTATCCTGTGAGTACCAGGTGCGTACCCTGAGAGTACCAGGTGTGTTCCCTGTGAGTACCAGGTGCGTATCCTGTGAGTACCAGGTGTGTTCCCTGTGAGTACCAGGTGCATGGTGCGTACCCTGAGAGTACCAGGTGCGTTCCCTGTGAGTACCAGGTGTGTATCCTGTGAGTACCAGGTGCGTACCCTGTGAGTACCAGGTGTGTTCCCTGTGAGTACCAGGTGCATATGTGAGTACCAGGTGCGTACCCTGTGAGTACCAGGTGTGTTCCCTGTGAGTACCAGGTGTGTTCCCTGTGAGTACCAGGTGTGTTCCCTGTGAGTACCAGGTGTGTTCCCTGTGAGTACCAGGTGTGTTCCCTGTGAGTACCAGGTGTGTTCCCTGTGAGTACCAGGTGTGTTCCCTGTGAGTACCAGGTGTGTTCCCTGTGAGTACCAGGTGTGTTCCCTGTGAGTACCAGGTGTGTTCCCTGTGAGTACCGGGTGTGTTCCCTGTGAGTACCAGGTGTGTTCCCTGTGAGTACCAGGTGTGTTCCCTGTGAGTACCAGGTGTGTTCCCTGTGAGTACCAGGTGCATGGTGCGTACACTGAGAGTGCCAGGTGCATGGTGCGTACCCTGAGAGTACCAGGTGCGTATCCTGAGAGTACCAGGTGTGTATCCTGTGAGTACCAGGTGTGTATCCTGTGAGTACCAGGTGCGTACCCTGAGAGCACCAGGTGTGTTCCCTGTGAGTACCAGGTGTGTATCCTGTGAGTACCAGGTGTGTACCCTGTGAGTACCAGGTGTGTACCCTGAGATTACCAGGTGTGTATGTGAGTACCAGGTGTGTACCCTGAGATTACCAGGTGTGTATCCTGTGAGTACCAGGTGCGTACCCTGAGAGTACCAGGTGTGTTCCCTGTGAGTACCAGGTGCGTATCCTGTGAGTACCAGGTGTGTTCCTTGTGAGTACCAGGTGCATGGTGCGTACCCTGAGAGTACCAGGTGCGTACCCTGAGAGTACCAGGTGTGTATCCTGTGAGTACCAGGTGCGTACCTTGAGAGTACCAGGTGTTTTCCCTGAGAGTACCAGGTTTGTATCCTGTGAGTACCAGGTGTGTACCCTGTGAGTACCAGGTGTGTTCCCTGTGAGTACCAGTTGTGTTCCCTGTGAGTACCAGGTGTGTTCCCTGTGAGTACCAGGTGTGTTCCCTGTGAGTACCAGGTGCATGGTGCGTACACTGAGAGTACCAGGTGCATGGTGCGTACCCTGAGAGTACCAGGTGCGTACCCTGAGAGTACCAGGTGCGTACCCTGAGAGTACCAGGTGTGTATCCTGTGAGTACCAGGTGTGTACCCTGAGAGCACCAGGTGTGTACCCTGAGAGCACCAGGTGTGTTCCCTGTGAGTACCAGGTGTGTACCCTGTGAGTACCAGGTGTGTACCCTGAGCTTACCAGGTGTGTATCCTGTGAGTACCAGGTGTGTTCCTTGTGAGTACCAGGTGTGTTCCCTGTGAGTACCAGGTGCGTTCCCTGTGAGTACCAGGTGCGTTCTCTGTGAGTACCAGGTGTGTTCCCTGTGAGTACCAGGTGCATGGTGCGTACCCTGAGAGTACCAGGTGCATGGTTCGTACCCTGAGAGTACCAGGTGCTTACCCTGAGAGTATCAGGTGTGTATTCTGTGAGTACCAGGTGCATACCCTGAGAGCACCAGGTGTGTTCCCTGTGAGTACCAGGTGTGTATCCTGTGAGTACCAGGTGTGTATCCTGTGAGTACCAGGTGTGTACCCTGTGAGTACCAGGTGTGTACCCTGTGAGTACCAGGTGTGTACCCTGTGAGTACCAGGTGTGTACCCTGTGAGTACCAGGTGTGTACCCTGTGAGTACCAGGTGTGTACCCTGTGAGTACCAGGTGTGTTCCCTGTGAGTACCAGGTGTGTTCCCTGTGAGTACCAGGTGTGTTCCCTGTGAGTACCAGGTGTGTTCCCTGTGAGTACCAGGTGTGTACCCTGTGAGTACCAGGTGTGTTCCCTGTGAGTACCAGGTGTGTACCCTGTGAGTACCAGGTGTGTTCCCTGTGAGTACCAGGTGTGTACCCTGAGATTACCAGGTGTTTATCCTGTGAGTACCAGGTGCGTACCCTGAGAGTACCAGGTGTGTTCCCTGTGAGTACCAGGTGCGTATCCTGTGAGTACCAGGTGTGTTCCTTGTGAGTACCAGGTGCATGGTGCGTACCCTGAGAGTACCAGGTCTATACCCTAAGAGTACCAGGTGTGTATCCTGTGAGTACCAGGTGTGTTCCCTGTGAGTACCAGGTGTGTTCCCTGTGAGTACCAGGTGCATATCCTGTGAGTACCAGGTGTGTACCCTGTGAGTACCAGGTGTGTACCCTGTGAGTACCAGGTGTGTACCCTGTGAGTACCAGGTGTGTTCCCTGTGAGTACCAGGTGTGTTCCCTGTGAGTACCAGGTGTGTTCCCTGTGAGTACCAGGTGTGTTCCCTGTGAGTACCAGGTGTGTATCCTGTGAGTACCAGGTGTGTCGTACCCTGTGAGTACCAGGTGTGTTCCCTGTGAGTACCAGGTGTGTACCCTGTGAGTACCAGGTGTGTATCCTGTGAGTACCAGGTGTGTACCCTGTGAGTACCAGGTGTGTTCCCTGTGAGTACCAGGTGTGTTCCCTGTGAGTACCAGGTGTGTTCCCTGTGAGTACCAGGTGTGTTCCCTGTGAGTACCAGGTGTGTTCCCTGTGAGTACCAGGTGTGTTCCCTGTGAGTACCAGGTGTGTTCCCTGTGAGTACCAGGTGTGTTCCCTGTGAGTACCAGGTGTGTATCCTGTGAGTACCAGGTGCGTACCCTGAGAGTACCAGGTGTGTTCCCTGTGAGTACCAGGTGTGTATCCTGTGAGTACCAGGTGTGTTCCCTGTGAGTACCAGGTGTGTTCCCTGTGAGTACCAGGTGTGTTCCCTGTGAGTACCAGGTGTGTTCCCTGTGAGTACCAGGTGTGTTCCCTGTGAGTACCAGGTGTGTTCCCTGTGAGTACCAGGTGTGTTCCCTGTGAGTACCAGGTGTGTTCCCTGTGAGTACCAGGTGTGTTCCCTGTGAGTACCAGGTGTGTACCCTGAGAGTACCAGGTGTGTTCCCTGTGAGTACCAGGTGCGTATCCTGTGAGTACCAGGTGCGTATCCCTGTGAGTACCAGGTGTGTTCCCTGTGAGTACCAGGTGTGTTCCCTGTGAGTACCAGGTGCATGGTGCGTACCCTGAGAGTACCAGGTGCGTACCCTGAGAGTACCAGGTGTGTGTATCCTGTGAGTACCAGGTGCGTACCCTGAGAGTACCAGGTGTGTTCCTTGAGAGTACCAGGTGTGTATCCTGTGAGTACCAGGTGTGTACCCTGTGAGTACCAGGTGTGTACCCTGTTAGTACCAGGTGTGTTCCCTGTGAGTACCAGGTGTGTACCCTGTGAGTACCAGGTGTGTTCCCTGTGAGTACAAGGTGTGTTCTCTGTGAGTACCAGGTGTGTACCCTGTGAGTACCAGGTGTGTTCCCTGTGAGTACTAGGTGTGTACCCTGAGATTACCAGGTGTGTATCCTGTGAGTACCAGGTGCGTACCCTGAGAGTACCAGGTGCGTTCCCTGTGAGTACCAGGTGCGTATCCTGTGAGTACCAGGTGTGTTCTCTGTAGCTGTTTACGCATTGGCCGGCCCTCCCCGGCTCTCCCAGCTTCTAACCCGTGTTCGGCGTCTTCGCATTTACCTTTTCCGCCCGGGATCCACCCTTGTTCTGGAACCATCTTCACCGTGGTTCTTATCGGGCCGAGCCCGACAGAGCTAGTTTCACGTCATGTACTGCTCACATTTGATTCGTTGTTTGCAGCAGGGGCGGGACTCATTCAAACAACCTCAGCGCGAGGGTTGAATTTCATTCAAATTTAACTACAGAAACGAGAAACCCCTAAAACAATTGTTAGCTGAATTAGTGTTTCTGAGTTAAATTTTTGTTAATAACTGATCACAAATCAGCTTATGTTACAACGTAAATAACACGAAGCGCACACCCCTTTCCGCCTTTCAGCGCGACCTGAATGTCATTAAACAATAACTAATATTGTCTAACTGTTGCGCGCAGCCAGGGTTTTAAAATATAACGAATAATCTCTAACTTTTACGTGCAGCTAAAATGTCAAGAGGAGTGATTCCTATATGGGGAAGTTGGACACCTGAAAATTCAGTCCGCCCGAATAGCTCAACGAGTTAATGCATTGTCGTTTTGACCGGGAGAAGTGGGTTCGCTTCCCGCCTGGGACAAAGTTATTTATTTTTTTATTTTTTTATTGGAGTAAATAAAAAGGAGTTTGTTAACCAAACAAACTCCTTTTTATTTAAAAGAAAATGTGAATAAAGAAAAAAAAAGTAAAATAACTTTGTCCCAGGCGGGAAGCGAACCCACTTCTCCCGGTCAAAACGACAATGCATTAACTCGTTGAGCTATTCGGCGGACTGAATTTTCAGGTGTCCAACTTCCCCATATAGGAATCACTCCTCCTGACATTTTAGCTGCACGTAAAAGTTAGAGATTATTCGTTATATTTTAAAACCCTGGCTGCGCGCAACAGTTAGACAATATTAGTTATTGTTTAATGACATTCAGGTCGCGCTGAAAGGCGGAAATGGGTGTGCGCTTCGTGTTATTTACGTTGTAACATAAGCTGATTTGTGATCAGTTATTAACAAAAATTAAACGCAGAAACACTAATATATATATATCCAGCTAACAATTTTTTTTTTGCCGAGTCTCCTCTCTTAAAACACGAACACTCCACCCACGTGAAGAGAGCACCCCACCCACTTCCAGAGAACTGCCCACCCACTTCAAGGCGGCTTTGCGGCAAATGCGTAATGAACGCGGGTGGCCCAGAGCCACCCAGGGGAGCCCCGGGCCACTGAGGGCTGGCCAATGCGAAAACGGCTTGTGAGTACCAGGTGCATTCCCTGTGAGTACCAGGTGCATTCCCTGTGAGTACCAGGTGTGTACCCTGAGAATACCAGTTGTGTTCCCTGTGAGTACCAGGTGTGTACCTCTACTTGAACTTGTGGTTATTTGAACTCAGAGCATCCCAGTTGTTGTTTTCAGGCGTGTGTTTGGTGCAGACAGACTTCTGGCTGAAGTTTCTTTTTGCTTCAGGAATGATGTTTTGTTTCTTTTGTTCCGTTTGTTTCGTTTGCAGTAGAACCCGTCACTGATGGTAATTTCTGACAGCCGGCTCTCGTGGAGCGCTGCTGAGCTGGGTGTGAGCTTGTGGTTTGACCCAGTAGGGGAAGTGGACTCAGCAGAGCCTGAATGTTTCTCGGCAGGACGGGCGTGTTTGGCGTGTCCTGTAGCACCTGCTCTCTGAGCGGCCCGTTTGATGTTTGTTTCCTGCAGAGTTCAGGTGGTCGTTGAGGTCGTGGTTGCGCTGAGCCGTCACGCTCCTCAGCTGATTCATTTTGCTCCTCGTTCCAGAACGAGACCAGCAGTCGGTCTTAGATTCTGCCTCGGCCCAGTCAGCCGTGCAGAACCTTCTGAGAACATGTGAAGCCTGCTTGTCGTCACTCAGATGTGTGGACCAATCAAACATTAAGGTTTTAAATAAAAAGAAAAGAGGAAGTTGTGCCTGAAATACAGATTTCATTTTATTTACAGCCAAAACTGACAAGTGAAAAAAAGGTTTCTGAGAACTTTTAACTGCAACAAAAACAAGAAGAAAAACAACAACCTGTTTTTAAAAGTGCACTTCCTGTGTCCAGGTGAAGCTGTCAGACTTTGGATTCTGCGCTCAGGTGTCAAAGGAAGTTCCGAGGAGGAAGTCTCTGGTTGGAACGCCGTACTGGATGGCGCCGGAGCTCATATCCAGACTTCCTTATGGACCCGAGGTAGCGCTCCGTGCTTGAGCTCCGTCTGATGAAGCAGCGGTCTGTCCCTGCGTGTTGTTGACGGGTTCTGTTTGGACGCAGGTGGACATCTGGTCTCTAGGCATCATGGTCATAGAGATGGTGGACGGAGAGCCGCCGTACTTCAACGAGCCGCCGCTCAAAGCCATGAAGATGATTCGAGACAACCTGCCGCCCAAACTGAAGAACTTGCACAAGGTTTGGAAACAAAAACTGGATCTTTTTTATTCTTATGGATCTGTTGATCTAAAACACATATGTCATATCTAGCCCGCAAATTAATTATCTATGGCCCCCTGGATGATATTTAATTACTGTTAGAAACGGCCCGCAGGCCACAGCTGCCCGCTGGTGTTTTGCACGCACCAAAACTACATCCCCCACAATGCAACTGTAGTAGGGGTGGGGCCGATCCGGAGTCGTGTCTCATGAACCCAGAGTAATAAGACCCGCCTCACGTCACATTCAGGAAATCCATTTCATAGTTTGCAGCCAGCTACAGCATGCGGACTGAGTGAGTAGCACTTTAGCTAACAGCTAGCCAACATTTCATCGTAACATGTCCGCTGTGTGGAAGTATTTTACACTAAACAGCGCAAGACAGCAACGTGCAATGTCTGTAGAGCCATTGCGCCACATTAAACCGTGGTCAAGTTAGTTTTACGTTGGACATTTGAGCTCCGGAGCTTCAGCGGGACGCCACACTCGCTGAACCGAAACAGGAAGACCGACCGCGGCCAGCTGCGTCCAGTCCGACCCGCTGTCTGACCGTCTCGTAGGAGGGACAGGTGGAGAGCGGCTGACTGAAATCAGAGCATCCGCCCCGGATTGAACAAGAAAAACACACAGCTGAAGCCCCGGAGTTCAAGTTTAGCAACTTCTCGGTGAACATTTGAGCTCTGTGGCTTCAGCGGTGTGTTTTTATTGTTCGGGGCGGGCGCTCTGATTTCGTTCAGCCGCTCTCCGCCTGTCCCTCCTACGAGACGGTCAGACAGCGGGTCGGACTGGACGCAGCTGGCCGCGGTCGGTCTCCCTGTTTCGATTCAGCGAGAGTGGCGTCCTGCTGAAGCTCCGGGGCTCAAATGTTCACTGAGAAGTTGCTAAACTTCATCCTAATTAATGACCAACAGCTATCAGTTGTAGAAAATGAAGGATTTCACAGCTTGATACTTGCAGCCAACAGTAAACAATCATAAAACATATTAATTAAAAATCACAAGAAAACTGTATTTAAAAAACAAAACAGCTACATTATAAAACAATGTAAAATACTAAAAGCAGGAACATGTCTGTGTTGATTTATGCCAAGAACTTAGCAGATGTAAAGCTATTTAATATTTTATTTAATTCATTTATTCATTCATTTAAAAGAGACAAAATAAAACAAATTAATCAAAAAGAAAACATTGAATGAAAAGAGTGCAGAAAGAAGAAAAAAATTCTTATATCACCCCCTTATAATAAACATTGAACCAGTCGGGCCCTTGGCTTGTAGCAAATTTGTTTTTTGGCCCTCTGTGTATTTGACTTTGACACCCCTGTTCTAAAACAACAGTCTGATTAAAGATTAAAGGTACTTGTTGTGAAGTTAACAATAAAAACTATCAAATGGAGCAGCAGTGTCCACACTTAGATCTGAAGGTGAGGGTCTGAATTGTGACTGACCATACAACATGCATGTTCCTCTCAGGTCTCCCCTGTCCTCAAAGGCTTCCTGGACCGGATGTTGGTGCGAGAGCCGGGTCAGAGGGCCACAGCCAACGAGCTGCTCCAGCACCCCTTCCTGCAGAAGGCCGGTCCGCCGTCCTGCATCGTCCCCCTGATGCGTCAGAACCGGATGAGATGAGACCAACCGAGACACTAAAGACCTCTGGACTCTGAAGGGACTCGGGTGGAGCAGAATTGTCTCGCACACCGAGGACAAGGAAACAGAAAGACTCCGAACAACGAGCCGTGCGGGACGATTCTCTGGACCTTAACGTGAGTCGCTGAACTGTGGTGGGGTGTCACCTGACCATGAGGCAATAAGGTGTGTGTGTGTGTGTGTATGTGTGTGTGTTCTCCGTGGAGGACCAGGGCGGGTTAAAGCCTCGTCGCAGCTGGATTTTGTGAAGGTGGGGGTTTTGCACACCAATCGGATGATCTGAAGGAGCCGGAGGAACTTTCTGGACAATCTGCAAACTTTTTTCCACTACAGAGGCGTCTGTCAGCGTCTCGTCGAGGATTTCCTACACGGAGGTGACCTTTGAACTGTGCAGAAGGCTTCGTGTTGTAGCCGTCGTCCTCCTGTAAACACCGTGAAGACATAAACACTGGAGTTGTGGTAGCAGACGATCTTTTCAGCTTTTTCTCGATGAGTTTTTCTCGTGGAAGCTCGGTGAACCTGTAGAGAGACCACTTTTAGATGAAGCCTTTGTTTTGTGTTTTTTTTTATAATAATTTGTCTGTTTTAGTTTAGAGCGAGATCTGATTACTCCTTTAAAGCACTGATGATGAGAGATGCGTAGAAGCTGCACCCCCTCTTCATTTCAGATCAGCACACGTCTACACTAAACGTTTAGTTTTTGTTTTATTGATTGTTACATTAACCTCACGGCAAAAACAGACCCGTAACACTAAATCCACATGAGTTACTCCCCGGCTTCATCACTGTAACTGTAGTGTTTTTTAGAAGAATAGGACCTTCAACACTTTGTTAATTTAATTGTTTTAATGTTGGTCATGAAGTCGAACACAAACCAAGTTGTCTTTTCGTGTTTTCTCCCGCCGCGGTGGCGTTTTTCTGTCGGACTGATGCTGCTGAGCCTCACGGCGTGTCTAATTAATGCCTCGTTTGAGACAAACCGCTCCAGGATCCAAAACCAAATGTGACTCGTCAAACGCAGCGAACTGTGGCTCCCTGCCGCCGAGCACGAGCCTCAAACTGCGAGCTTTACTCAGCAGAAATTAAAGCAGATTATCTTTTCCTGTAAGTGGATTAGCACTAGCAGGCCAATTAAATGTGCTCACAAGTCTTTAATGGGCTTAAATTGGTGTCAGTAATGTGCAAACTTGAACAAACTGTTCTGAAGGATAAGTCTTGACTTGATTGCAGGTGGTCCCCGACTTACGAACGAGTTCCGTTCCTGCGTCGCGTCGTAACTCGAAAATCATCGTAAGTTGAAAAAAATGTCCAACCGGCACCTTATACGTACAGTACTATATTTTACCAAGCACTTAGCCTACATAATTATCAAAAAACACATACATTTGAGAGCCATAATGAAGGAAAAAAAGAGTTAATAACCTACTGGTATGCTGGTGAAGCCTTCCTCCGCCTGTTAGCATGTTAGCAGCATGTTAGCTCGGTGTCCCTCCAACATTTGAGGCTGCCTGTAGTTCATGCGGTCCAGACTGCCAGACTGTTTACAGTAAGGCCTGTTAGCATGTTAGCTCCATACATTTGGAGCCATAATGAAGGAAAAAAGAGTTAATAACCTACTGGTATGCTGGTGAAGCCTTCCTCCGTCTGTTAGCATGTTAGCTCGTTGTTAGCTGTAGCCTCTCTGCCTCGTAAACCTCCGGTCCAAACAGTAAGGCCTGTTAGCATGCTAGCCCCTCCTACCCTCCTCTGCCTCTCCTCCGGTCCAAACAATGAGGTCTCCTGTAAATTTCCACTGAGTGCGTCAAGCTACTGCTTCTGCTGCTGTCAAAATCAGAAGGAAGTCGGAAACTGCTTTCAAAATAAAAAAAAATCAAAATATATAATTTTTTAATGAGATGCGTGACGTAACCCCGAAACGTTGTAAGTCGAGGACTACCTGTATTTAGTTTTTACCTACAAAGTGCAACACGCTGCCTTAACCAAAACATTTTTTTTTGTCTTTTCCTCCTTCAGACTGAACTGTAATTTCTGTAAAACACATCATTCCTCTTTGATTTTTCATTCCAGTGAGACTCCCAGTTCAATTCAGTTCAAAAATTCAAAAATACTTTATTAATCCCAAAGGGATCCCCCAAGCTGCAGGACTGCCCAATGCCAGACAGAACTCCTCCCAGAGCGATGGCCACGCCTCCCAGCAGCCTGCTGGGCTCCTCGTCGCTGTGGACAGCCGACTGCAGGTGTCAAGGACGATATCGGTCCTTTTGCTGTCACAAGCCACGTTTCGTGCCAATTCCAGGATCTCAGTAGGCTGGCACTCGAGCACAGCTGGCAAGGAGACGGGAATGCATCCACGGAGCCTCTTTTTCAACTCATTTGAGATTTGGGGCTGTAGCTGAGATGTTATATGAGCTTTTGAGATGTTAATCAGCTGCTTCTGGTTGTAAAAAAAAAAACCTACTTTGTTGCCATGGTTACGCATCATAACAAACGTCCAAAATTTTAAAAAGTTTCAATAAAAATCTTTCCAACTGCTCAGCGTCTGATACCAGAGGAAACGATCGTTAAAAAAGAGAAGTGATTTACATCCAGAAAAACAGGAATTAAAGTTTCTAAAAGGAAAATCAACCAAATGTGGATTATTTTGATTTTTATTGTTTTCTTTCTGCCTCAACCTTCCAGTTCTGCTGCTGCGTCGACCCGTTTGTCACCAGAAAACACTCTTCAGGGTCAGAATCTCGCCGGGCAGCGACTGCTGGGGACGAGCCGGCGAACGGGTTTCTGGGGGAAGTCTCCAAAACGGCTTCCTCTCGCGGTCGCAGAGGCTCGCCGTCGTGTCTGACAGACTTTAAAATAGCCCTTTATTTAAATAAATTTCAGCTCATGAGAAGAAAGAGAAGCCAAAAGACTCGTTGCAGCGTCTCAAACCTGTTTCTGGTTAGTCTCCATGAATAGAGTTCTGGAGCTGTTTTTAAAATGTTCACACTGCAGGCAAGAGCAGCCCAAATCTTTTGAGGCAGTGTGCACGTGACACGTCAGACTGAACCAGACCCAAATCTGATGTTGGTCAAAGCGCTCGGGTCTCATAATTTGGCATTAAAGGTATTGTGACAATATGCTAAAATAGACATCTTTAGAAAGAGGAGCTACTCAGCTTTGATTTTTTTGTACACAGATGCTTCGAATAATTAATATATAAAAGTATTTTTTAATAAAATAGTTTTAATGACGTAACTCTGCAGTGCGGGTGGAGAAAGGAGGGGTCAAACGCCGACGCATTTTTATGACGCAATGTAAAGAACGCACATTGTAAATAACAATGGCAGAGAATATAGAAACCGAGGAATTAAGCAATTTAAGTGAAGATTTGAGCGATTTGTCTTCAGTTTGGGAAGCTGAAGTTAGTTCGAGTGATGAACAAGAAACAGCTGGTTATAATGTAGGTCTGCAGCCGTATTTATTTGAGCCTTACCGTTCAGGAAGCGAGGGACTCCTCCATTGTCCATTCTTGACGAAGTTTTTCATCTTTTGGGAAAGTGAAAAGGCTCACTTGTTCACTGGCGATATTAGAACACCCAAACGCGACACAACGTACCAGCATTTTTCAAGTTTTACCCAAAAAAATGGTGATCTTGAAGACAATGAAACTGAGTTCTAATAGCAGCCGCAGACGGAGCTTCGTGTCCCAACGTCACATGAAGTCACATGTGGAAGTACCCGGATTTCCCGTGACGAAACACGGCGCCAATTTTAAAATCACTTTGAAACAAATTTTCATTGATTTATCATTTTGCTTGTAAAAACGAACATAGATGAATGATACAACATATATATGTTGTGCCACTTTATACATAGTTCCAACATCATGTCACAATACCTTTAATTTGTCCTGGATGGCATCTGATGCCAGCGCCGGTGTCGGACCGTGTTGATACGTGACAGGATCCATACTGGAGTTAGTTTCAAGTTCCCTCAGCGTACGCTGTGGCCCGGTGAAATACGAGCTTCGAGCCCGGTCGGGTTTTCAAATGTCAAACCCGAAGAGGTTCAGCTGCTGTTTGAAAACGAACCCAGAGGAACATTGAACAGGAAGTAAGCTGTGAGCCTCAGTCACTGGACGGCGTTGCGTCTTTTCCTAAGAATTTCTACCAGAAACAAACGACACAAGTCGGAGAGCTGGACTTTGTCGTTGGTCATTTTTCACCACAAACTGACTGATGCTGTGAAGCTCGACTGCAGAGAGTTCATTCCTGCTCCGTGAGGGCCTCCATAACGCACGTCCTTTAGGTTTGACTTGAGCACAGAGCTCACACAGACCAACTTCGTCCTTCATTCGTTTCTAAAACCGCTCATCAAACTTCTGCTGGTGGTTTTAAAGTGTCTGTGACATCATCTTCCTACTTTGCATAAAATGGTACAAGATATATATCTTGTATCATTCAACTATGTTCGTTTTAGCAAACAAAATGATATATTAATGAAAATTCCTTTCAAAGTGAGTTTAAAATAATTAAAAAAACGTGTTTCTTCACGGGATGTCCGACTACGACCAATTTCGTCTGTCAAGTATGGGAAACATACACAGATGACAAATGTGACAAATTATTATTATTATTATTATTACACGCGAATGCAACATCTGTGACGTAGGAGGATGAACATCTTTAGAAAACCCCTATTAAATATTCATGGCTGACAAGAAATAAAACGACGAAATTATCAATCTAAGTTAAGATTTGAGCGATTTGTCTTCAGTTTGGGAAGCAGAAAGTTAGACGAACAAGAAACAGCAGGTTCTAATTTAGGTCCGCACCTGTATTTTTATTTTTTTGTCTTACCTGTTCAGAAAGCGAGGGAGCTCCGAGAGGGGGGCAGCTTTATTTATTCTATAATAATATAGGAAAATTGGTCAGTTTACTGACTTACCTATATTTTAGATGAAAGGTTTGAGCAGATTTTATCTACACACATCTATCATCAATATTCACGAGTTCACTCTTTTTCCGGCTTAAATTGCTTTGATGTGACTAGACAAATGTAATTTCACGGGAGACTTCAACTTATGTTGGTCCACCAGAAAATAGACCTTTTATTGAAACAATCATAAAAGTACATTAAACATTTGTATCGATATTAGCTCTGATTTACTAACTACTTTGACAAGAATTCAAATTAAAAACAAACAGACAGTTAGGGTCTAACTTACTGTTGGCACATTTACTTAACAGATTAATGGCTTAAGAAAAATAAGATGAAGGAGGAAGAAATGAAAAATGAAAGCTAAGTTTAAAGGAAGTTAATTATTTTGAAATGACAGGGTGACACTTTCCCAACACGAGTTCAGCTGGACTTCTCACACGTTCAGAACACAATCAACGCCTCGTTACCTGTTGACGTACGTCTCTGGAGATAAGAGTTGAAGTTTGTGGACACTAACGGACTGTGTTGTCCAGTTCACGTCCAAATGACTTCCGCGCGTGTGTGCTGATTCAGACGAGCAAAAAGAGCGCTTCTCCCGGCAGGAACAGAGCCAGCTCCTGACTGAGCTTTCAAAATAAAACTCCCAGAAAACAAATTCTTTCAGAAATGAGTGAATGAGGCACAGCAAGGCTTTACTGTGACTCGGCTGAGAACGTAGGTCTAATTGACAAAATGACCAGAACGTTTCCAGCTTTTCCCAGAGGAGAAAACCAGTTGTTGAGTTAGTGGTCCCTCTTTGCACTAAAGTCCAAACGGAAGTAAGACTTTATATGGAGGGCGGAGTCTGCCCACCTCCTGAATGGCTACTGGCTGGTTTAACAAAATGAAGGAGGGATTTTTCATTCCCATAGTGCAGTGCTTCTCAATTATTTTCTGTTAAGCCCCCCCACAGGAAGAAGAATCCGGTCTGCGCCCCCCTACTCTCCGCTGCGACTATAAATACGGTGGCTGTAATAACCTCGCACATACCAAAAGAGGGTTAAAAAGAAAAAGGTTTATTATACGTCCACTGTAGTATAATTTGTATATAAAATTGTGATTCTCAATTCAAGTCCTCAGGCCTCCCTGCTCTGAATGTTTTAGATGTGCCTATTCCAGAACAGATGATCCACATGATTGCATGACCTCTTCTGCAGCCACCAAGTCCTGCAGAAGCAGGTGTGCAGAGGTAAAGTAACATATGCAATAAGGCTGGTAAAAATAATATATATATCAGCAGTAGTGTAGATATAAAAAGTTGTGTAAAAGTAGTGCAATTTGTCCTCATTACTCACAACTTCTTCTTGGACCTGCTCCCCCAGGTGGGACAGGTCCTGGAAGAGGACCAGACTTAGCTTTTTTAGATTTTTCTACCTGGATTATTGAGCATGCATCAGGGTGTCCCTGGAAAAGTTCAGAGTTCAGTCACACACTTCTACTGGAGGTGATGTGGTGGATTTCCCTGAAGAACACAAAGAGGTAAAAAAGAAAGAGTTAATAAGATTATAACTTTAAATTAAAAAATTATATAGATGATAATATTAATAAGACAACAATACCTCTTCTTGAACGTTTGTTATGAGGTGGTTAAATCGCTCGGTCATCATCATCATCAGAGCTCCAGGGCTTGTTGACATCAGTTTTATTTTTTTCATAAAGTGATGAACTTTGTTACTTTCAGTTCTGGAGCGGAGCTTCAAAACAGTCTGAAGTGTTGACATGATGGATGTTGTGGCGGAGCTCACGAACTTTAAAGCCTGCACATCAACCCAGAGCTTTAAAAACTTCTACAGCTGCGACTGTGATCTGGACCGTTCTGATTTACCTCAAGGAAGTTTAAATGCTGCTGTTAGCGGTGTTGCAACAAGCTGCTTTTCTTGCTTTTAGAAGAGACGTTCACGTTGGGATGAAGTTGTTTCAAGTCCGTTAGTTAGACGTGTTGAAAAAAAGAACGTGTTGCAGCTGCAGATCTCGTTTGTTCTCTCGTGGCGGAGCGCTCCGCGCCTCTGCATGTCTGCACCAGTCTGCGTGACACAACAGCTTTGGACTTGCGCTCGTCTTTTTAAACAAGGAAGCCATAACTTTCCCAAACAAGACAACGCAGCGAGAAGCTAATGCTACGCGTGCTACAGATAATAGCGCCGTGCTGAAACACGCCTAGGAATTTTAGTTCTGCGGCGCAATAAGAAAATTCAAAACTGGGTCACAAGAGCCCGGGCCCCCCCTGGCATCGCACTGCGCCCCCCCAGGGGGGCGCGCCCCACTATTTGAGAAACGCTGCCATAGTGGAAGATCTCTGAAGGACAGTAGGAAAACTTCTTTATAGAATCGGCCAGATGGCCGCTTGTGAGCACAGAGAATATTATGGCTACTTCACAGACAACACAAAAGAAGCTGCAAGTTAAAAGTTTATCCTGAACTTGTGCCTTAGATTCAAAGCCTACTGTACTGAAAAATAAACCAGCAGAAGGGTCAAACTCATGCAAGTAACAGATCATCATTAAATGACAAAAGTATACTGTTGATCAATTCTGAATTAACGCACATTAAAAGAAAGTTCTTTCTGATTGATTGGTGTCCATTAATTCAAAATAATTGTAACAAAATAGTGTCCACTTGTCTTCTTCAGAGCTCAAGAAAAGTGTAACACTCAGAGTTTCAGAGAGATGTGAAGAGGTTTAAATCCAATACGGACATGAGAGTGCTGTATCCCTACAATTCCATACTTGACGACGTATTTCATCTTATGGGAAAATGAAAAGGCTCACTTGTTCACTGATGATATTAGACCACCCAAATGCGACACAACGTAACGGCATTACCGTATACAAAAAATAGGCGATCTGGCAGAGAATGAATTATGCGTTATCCTGGCAGACGCAGACTGAGGTTCTTCATCCTACGTCACAGATGTTGCATTCGCGCGTAGTCGGATGTCCTGTGAAGAAACACGGTTTTTAATATTAAACTCACTTTGAAAGGAATTTTTATTCATTTATCATTTTGTTTGCAAAAACGAACATAGTTGAATGATACAAGATATATATCTTGTAGCATTTTATGCAAAGTAGGAAGATGATGTCACAGACACTTTAAACTTCTTGATGCATAAAATTCAGTCTGTTCCCAGAAAAAGTTCAAATCTGTTATTATCTTTATGTCCAGGCCCCTTCGCCGACATCGTTTATTTCCAAAGCATTTGATGTCTTCTGCAGGTATTGTTTGTAGGGGTTTGGTTTTCTGCCTCCTTGGCAGCTTTCCAGCCTTTAACTTCTCGTATTGAGTTCTGAATCTGCTTTGTGGTCGGATGTGGAGCGGGCCGGTTATGAGTCACCGAGAGCGGCTCGTGCAGAGAAATGTTCAGGCTCCTAAAACCTCCCGGCTCTGAGAAACGCGAGCAGAGTGACAATCAGGAAGAGAAACTTTTAAATGTGTCTGTTTTTAGTTTGTTTGTGAGCGAGCGCTTCCACAGTTTGGACATCAGTCCATAAATTATTTAAATTTGCACATTTTGAACAATAAGATTAATCATTTAAATCTTACAGACACAGATTAACAAAAAAGTACAAGCTAGTATAAGAAACGAAAACCCACAAAGGTAAATAAATAAATAAATAAACTTAAAGCTGACAAAAGTAATAAATAAATACATAAAATATAAAAACAAACAAATGAAACTGGCCTTGACAAAAATAACAGTTTCTCTAGAAAATATTAAAACTAGTCAAATCACAGGAACATGTTGGACTCAGGTGTGTTCTCAGCATCTCAGGTGTCTTCAGTGTGTAACCAGTCGGCCTGTTTAAAGGGTGTCAGGTAGTCACAGGGCTGTTTGGTGTCACGGTGTGGGACACACTGGACATGGAGCACAGGACGCTGAGGACAGAGTGTCTCAGGAGCTTAGAGACAATGATGGACACCATGTTGAAGGTAAAGACTATCAGAGCATCTCCATCAGCTGGATGTTCCTCTGACTACAGCTGCACACATTATTCAGAAGGTCCACAGGACTGGAGACAACCTGCCAGGACGTGTCCACAAGAGGACAACTGAAGACAAACTGAGGACCAAAGAGTCCAGAACACCTGGAGACAGGTGGACCAGAACACCTGGAGACATGTGGACCAGAACACCTGGAGACATGTGGACCAGAACACCTGGAGACATGTGGACCAGAACACCTGGAGACATGTGGACCAGAACACCTGGAGACATGTGGACCAGAACACCTGGAGACATGTGGACCAGAACACCTGGAGACATGTGGACCAGAACACCTGGAGACATGTGGACCAGAACACCTGGAGACATGTGGACCAGAACACCTGGAGACATGTGGACCAGAACACCTGGAGACATGTGGACCAGAACACCTGGAGACATGTGGACCAGAACACCTGGAGACATGTGGACCAGAACACCTGGAGACATGTGGACCAGAACACCTGGAGACATGTGGACCAGAACACCTGGAGACATGTGGACCAGAACACCTGGAGACATGTGGACCAGAACACCTGGAGACATGTGGACCAGAACACCTGGAGACAGGTGGACCAGAACACCTGGAGACATGTGGACCAGAACACCTGGAGACATGTGGACCAGAACACCTGGAGACATGTGGACCAGAACACCTGGAGACATGTGGACCAGAACACCTGGAGACAGGTGGACCAGAACACCTGGAGACATGTGGACCAGAACACCTGGAGACATGTGGACCAGAACACCTGGAGACATGTGGACCAGAACACCTGGAGACATGTGGACCAGAACACCTGGAGACATGTGGACCAGAACACCTGGAGACATGTGGACCAGAACACCTGGAGACATGTGGACCAGAACACCTGGAGACATGTGGACCAGAACACCTGGAGACATGTGGACCAGAACACCTGGAGACATGTGGACCAGAACACCTGGAGACATGTGGACCAGAACACCTGGAGACATGTGGACCAGAACACCTGGAGACATGTGGACCAGAACACCTGGAGACATGTGGACCAGAACACCTGGAGACATGTGGACCAGAACACCTGGGGACATGTGGACCAGAACACCTGGAGACATGTGGACCAGAACACCTGGAGACATGTGGACCAGAACACCTGGAGACAGGTGGACCAGAACACCTGGAGACAGGTGGACCAGAACACCTGGAGACATGTGGACCAGAACACCTGGAGACAGGTGGACCAGAACACCTGGAGACAGGTGGACCAGAACACCTGGAGACAGGTGGACCAGAACACCTGGAGACAGGTGGACCAGAACACCTGGAGACAGGTGGACCAGAACACCTGGAGACATGTGGACCAGAACACCTGGAGACATGTGGACCAGAACACCTGGAGACATGTGGACCAGAACACCTGGAGACATGTGGACCAGAACACCTGGAGACATGTGGACCAGAACACCTGGAGACATGTGGACCAGAACACCTGGAGACATGTGGACCAGAACACCTGGAGACATGTGGACCAGAACACCTGGAGACATGTGGACCAGAACACCTGGAGACATGTGGACCAGAACACCTGGAGACATGTGGACCAGAACACCTGGAGACATGTGGACCAGAACACCTGGGGACATGTGGACCAGAACACCTGGAGACATGTGGACCAGAACACCTGGAGACATGTGGACCAGAACACCTGGGGACATGTGGACCAGAACACCTGGAGACATGTGGACCAGAACACCTGGAGACAGGTGGACCAGAACACCTGGAGACAGGTGGACCAGAACACCTGGAGACAGGTGGACCAGAACACCTGGAGACAGGTGGACCAGAACACCTGGAGACAGGTGGACCAGAACACCTGGAGACAGGTGGACCAGAACACCTGGAGACAGGTGGACCAGAACACCTGGAGACAGGTGGACCAGAACACCTGGAGACAGGTGGACCAGAACACCTGGAGACAGGTGGACCAGAACACCTGGAGACAGGTGGACCAGAACACCTGGAGACAGGTGGACCAGAACACCTGGAGACAGGTGGACCAGAACACCTGGAGACAGGTGGACCAGAACACCTGGAGACAGGTGGACCAGAACACCTGGAGACAGGTGGACCAGAACACCTGGAGACAGGTGGACCAGAACACCTGGAGACAGGTGGACCAGAACACCTGGAGACAGGTGGACCAGAACACCTGGAGACAGGTGGACCAGAACACCTGGAGACAGGTGGACCAGAACACCTGGAGACAGGTGGACCAGAACACCTGGAGACAGGTGGACCAGAACACCTGGAGACAGGTGGACCAGAACACCTGGAGACAGGTGGACCAGAACACCTGGAGACAGGTGGACCAGAACACCTGGAGACAGGTGGACCAGAACACCTGGAGACAGGTGGACCAGAACACCTGGAGACAGGTGGACCAGAACACCTGGAGACAGGTGGACCAGAACACCTGGAGACAGGTGGACCAGAAGAGTTGGACAACATGAGGTGAAGTTACTCTTTTGAGTCGAGGCCGGTTTTGTTTAAATATTAAAAATAATATAATTTAGTTCAATAAAATTTAAAGAAATAGCCTGATTTTCAGTAAATGTTAATAAATTAATATTTTGTCAGTTTGAAGTTTTTCAGGGACCTTTGTGTTTATTTTAGATGTATTTTTTAATAAAAAGGTTCAAGTAAATTTGATCCGTGACTGTAAAAACAAAAGAGCCGGTCCAGATGTTTTCCTGCCTGATTTGGTTTAATTTGATGAAATTAAACGTCGTTCTGCTTGTGCAGCCTGAAGGTCTTATTGTTTCCATTTTTTCAACTTTTCACCCCAAACACGTTTAACTTTTTTTATTAATGTGAAGTGTTTTACTGTTTTTAAAGCTTTTTCTTCCGTTTTGTGTTTGACTTTCTGTGAATTTGTTTTCTTGCCTTAACTGTCACTAGTTGGTTTATTTTGTGTTTTGAGAGTCGCTGAGATGAATTTACAGTAAAACTGGTTTGAATTCCTCCGTTCACACAGAGCTCGTTTTATTTCTGTTCCTCATCCTTTTGGTTGAACTTCTGATCTACGAGGTTCTGAGTGGGGTTTGAGCTGCAGCGGTTCAGGGTTCACGCCTTCCTTATCACGTCTGCAGGACCTCGGCCGACTTCTTCTCCGGACATCTTTAGTTTCATCTCCACCAATCAACAAAAACACTCACTTCCTGTTTGAAACATGGTTCTGTCTTAATTTTTTTAAATTTTTAAATTTATTTTTTAACATCCATGTTTCTGTATAATTTACTGGGATTATAAAAAAACATAAACTTCACTTTGAAAGTTTTTGTTTTCTGTCTGAAACGTTGGAGCTCGAATGCCTCTGTAGTCTGAAGTAGTTAAAAAATTTAAAAAGAAAAACCTAAAAGTGTTTTAAACTGATACAAGATGTGTTTAAAACTTTAACAGGATCTTCTGAAGGGTTAAACAGTTAATATCTTACCTGTTGCGGATAGCTCGGTTTGGTTACGGTTCATCCAAATGTTGTATTTGAACAGCAGGAAGTGGCCCAGGCTGGACAGGAAGTGCTACAGCTGCTAACAGCGCTTGAAAACCACAGAACTCTGTGTAAAAGATCGAAGGTGTTTTCTAAAGGAATGCATGTCACCCGCCACCTTTTATCCCAGAGTTTAAACTTGAATCATCTTACATTTTTAAATGACAAGTTAAAGATGTTTGACTTGTGGATGACTCAGTTACTACCACGCTAAATTTTACCTCACTATCTGCAAATCTCACTAAACTACAGCCATTTTGAGGTTTTCTAATATCTGTTAGTTGTGCTGGAGTTGTCTAAATACCAGCTTCAAATACTCGTACTAGTACTCATAAATACACCCCGATATTTTGGACTTTAATGTTTGGTGATGTCCTTTCCTCTTCCACTTACCAATAACGGAGGGTAAAAATGGAAAACGTTTGTAGTTTAGAGATATTTGGGTAAACAAGGACGATGTGCAGATGGTAAACCATGACCTCAGACTTTGAGGAGCTGACTCTCGTCCCAGCTGCTTCACACTCGGCTGCGAACCACCCCAGTGCACGCTGAAGGTTTTGGCCTGAAGATGCCAACAGAACCACATCATAGAGCAGAGATGAGACGCTGAGGTTCCCAAGCCAGACATCCTCCTCTCCTCGACTACGTCTTGAGATCCTGTCCATGAAAACCACAAACTGGATCGGATACAAGGGACAACCCTGGAGGAGTCCCAACGCGCACAAACTAACTGAACGAGCTTGTCTTTGTGCCCTGCATGCTGACACGGCTCCTGCTTTGGTTTTTCAGGGACTGGATAGCGCCACATACTCCCACAGCATGCCCCATAGAATGCCTCGATGAACATGGTCATAAACCCTCACCAGATCCACAAAACATGTAGACTGGAAAGGGAAACTCTCATGCCCGCCCTCCCAGTAACTCCACAAGGGTAAAGATTTGGTCCACTGTTCCGGGACCTGGACGGAAACCACACTGCTCCTGAGTCCGAGGTTCCACAATAGTTCGGAGGCTCCCGTCCAACACTCTGGAATAAACCCGATAATTCTCAATCAGGTCATCTGGACAGTTTCTTTTTTAGTAGAAACGTTTCACCCTCACTCCAGAGGGCTTCATCAGTCAGAGTAGTTCCAGCACGCTGTTCCCCCACCAAGCCGTAAACAACTTATGTGGACCAACCAGTTTGCTGGAGCCAAGATGGTTTCTGGAGGCCGTCCTGTCCCTCGTCGACTCCTCCCAGGCAGGCAGCCACAGCCAAAGTGGTTCAAGACAAGAAAGTTCATGCTCAATAATCCAGGTATCAAATCCGATAATTCTCAATCAGGTCATCTGGACAGTTTCTTTTTTAGTAGAAACGCTTCACCCTCGTTTCTACTAAAAAAGAAACCGTCCAGATGACCTGATTGAGAATTATCAAATTTGATACCTGGATTATTGAGCATGACCTCTGGAGTAAACTTTCCCAGGCAGGGCGAGAAGTGTGATACCACAATAGTTGGAAAACACTCTCCAGACCCCCTATTTAAAAATGGGAACCACCACCCCAGTCTGCCACTCCACAGGTGTTCAAGTCTTTCATACGACATTGAAGAGAACCATGACAGCTCCACAACATTCGGAGCCTTCAGCACCCTAACCCTGCCACCGAGGAGCTCTTTGACTACCTCTGTGACCTTTGCCATGTTAATGGACTTGTTGTCCCCTGAGTCATCAGACTCTGCCTCCTCAAAGGTGGACATGGTGGGTGGATTTAGGAGGTCCTCAAAGTGTTCCTTCTACCGTTCAATAATATCCTCAATCCAGGTCTGCTGTCCCTCACCCAAACCAAATACAGCCTGGAATGGGGCCTAGTTTATTTTCTGAGTTGCTGAATAATTTGCCAGAACCTCTTCAAGGCCAACCGAAAGTCCTTCTCAATGGCCTCCCCGAATTTCTTCCATGCCTGAGTTTTTGAACCTGCAAACACCAAAGCTGTAGTCTTTCTTGCCACCTTGTACCTGTCAGCTTCTTCATGAGTCCTACGGGACAGCCATGTCCCAAAAACCTCCTTCAGCCTGACGGCCTCTGTCTCAGCTGGTGTCCATCAGCGGGTCCTTTGGTTGCTGCCCTGACCAGTGACCTTCAGGCCACAGCTCCTGGAAGCCACATCTGCAGTAGAGGTCCTGAACACGGCCCATTCAGATTCCTTATCCATGACGACCCCTGGTACATGTGAAAAACTCTCCCAGAGGTGTGAGTTGAAGGCCACATAGACTGAGGGCTCCACCAGACATTCCCAGTTCACCTTCATTATGCGTTCAGGTTTACCAGGTCTGTCAGCCTCCCCCACTACAACCAATCAACTTCATTTGTACCCAAATGTAGATTTAAATAATTCCACCTGATTCAACTCACCACCAGGTGGTGATCAGTTGACAGCTCTGCCCGTCTCTTCACCCGAGTGTCTAAGACAAAGGGCCGCAGGTCCGATGACACAATTACAAAATTGATCATTGACCTTTGGCCTAAGGCGGCCTGATACCAAGTACACTTATGAACTACACTGTGCTCAAACATGGTGTTTGTTATGAACAATCCATGTTTAGCACAGAAGTCCAATTAATAAATGCCATTCAGGTTCAGATCAGAGCGGAAGTTCCTCCCAATCACCTCCTTCCAGATAACATTGCCCACATGGACATTGAATTCACCCAGTAGAACCCCCAGATGGTACCACTTCCAGGACACCATCCAGAGACTCCAGAAAAACCAGGTAATCTGATCTGATGTTTGGTGCAAAGGCACAAACAACAGTCAGAACCTTCCCTCCTGCAGCAGCGAGGCACCCTCTTGTTCACCTGGGAGAACGCCAACACCGAGGCGTTCAGCCGGGGCTTGTGCGTATCCCCACACCCAACACCTCTCTCTCTGGGCAGCTCCAGAGTATGAGAGAGTCCAGCTTCTCACCAGAAGTTGGGTTCAAAAGCCAAGCTGTGTGTAGAGGTGAGCCCAACTATATCTGGTTGGTACTGCTCAAGCTCAGACACAAGCTCTGGTTCCTTACCCACCAGTAACATAACGTTCCAAGCCCCTAGAACCAGTCTATGCCACCAAGAATCTGCATGGCCAGAGACCCTCCCTCACCTGCAGCTCTGCTTGATTTGGACACAACTGTAATGGACCTCCCTCGCAGATGGATCAACGTGGAGGTGGCTTCCTGTTATTTCTTCAGGCTTGGCTTGGTTGAACCCCAGGAGCCGAGGCTCGACCACCAGGCACTCTCCGGCGAGCTCCCCTCCCCAGTCCTGACTCCAAGGGAGGTGCCTCAGTTTCCCTCTTCTGGACAAGGTATCCTGATGCGTCTGTTGTTGATCCATCAAGGCTTTTGAATCACTCTTAAGGCCGGGTTATACTCCGCAAGACTCCCTGTCTTACGTCTTTTACCCCCCGTTGAGTGAACAAACATTGCGCAACTTCTGGCTGCACTCCCGCTGTGATCCCCCGGTGACAGCCCGTCTTGTACGTGGCCCCCAAGCAGAACTGCAAGACGTCTTGCAGTTTTGACTTTTAGATTCATCCTGAAAGGCGGCGAGCCTTTGATTCTTTTAGTTTCCCATCGTACCATCGTGTTCTGGTATCACCGACATCGTCACGTGGTGACGTACCTGTGAAGTTCTCACCTGCTTCCTGACGATCTGACGCAGCCGTCAGTGGAAACCCAGAAAACCAAAAGAAACAGTTTCCACGTTGGTTCGCAGCGACACGCAGACTCAGCACTGTATTTTTAGCACTTCCCCCACATCGAATCGAAACATCTCAGCGACGAGGGTCCCCTTTACAAAGGGTTACTCACCACAGGACAGCTGTGTGTGGGGTCCCGTGTGTGTGTGTGTGTGTGTGTGTGTGTGTGTGCGTGCGTGTGTGTGTGTGTGTGTGTGTGCGTGTGTGTGCGTGTGAGTGCGATCACAGATCAAACAAACTCCAGAGAAGTGACAGATAAAACAAACTCCAGAGAAGTGACACAACACTTTCTTAATTTGGGGTTTGGTGCTAAAGCAGACTTCAGCTCACTGAGAATCTGCAACGAAGTAATAAGATCGACAGACGTAGGTTCAGTTCTCTACAAAGGTTATGAACACTTAATATCTTACCTGCTGTAGATGACTCTTTGAACAACCTCAGTTTGGATAAACAAGGTTGTTAGTTTAAAATTTTGGACAGCGAAAGATTTTCCAAACTTTCCCGGACGTTGAAGACGGTCCTTCGTTTCCTCGCATGAGTCGCCAAATGTGTGCTACAGGAATTTTAAACCTATTTTTATAAATAAAAAAGAATCACGTCCCAGAATAGTCTGAGCCGTCACGGCGTCTCAAACTCGTCTCCGTCAAGTTTCTGAGAGTCAGAAAGTGCGCAAAAACGTTGGCAACCCATGAAACCAAACTGACCGACTGGAGACAGAAAGAGATGTAGGGTGTGAAGCAGGTTACTTTCACAACCTTAATTACTTATTCAAGACTAGTTCAAGTATAGTAATTGTTTATTTATTCATGGATTCTCTTCTTTTTGGGTTAAACATGGTAAATGGTAAATGGAGCTTACTTATATAGAGCCTTCCAGCCCCCTATGAGGGGCCCCAAAGCACTTTACAGCACCAGCCATCCACACATTCATACACACATTCATACACCGGTAGCGGTAGTCTGCCATGCAAGGCGCCAGCCAGTCTACCCGGAGCAACTCGGGGTTAAGTGTCTTGCCCAGGGACACGACGACACATGGTGTGGTAACTCGGGATTCGAACCTCCAACCTTCCGATCGGCTGTGAAGTTGACATCGTACGGTTGTTTCCACAAACTGGTTCTTTACGAGCAGCAGCTAGCTGTAGCACTTCTGGTCCAGCCTGGGGCGCCTCCTACAGGAAGACCAAACTAACAATACTAAATTAATAATAATAATAATAATAATGAATTCAATTTATAACGCGCTTTTCATTAGTGAAAATCTCAAAGCGCTACACACATTGAATGCTACACACATTCATACACCGGTAGCGGCAGACTACCATGCAAGGTGCTTTCCAGTCCTACCGGGAGCAACTCGCAAATTAACATCTTAAACACTCATAAAATAGTTTTCACATGAACCACCATGAATTTTTGAAGTTTACGTTTTACTCAGCCTGGTCTTTAGTTTGTCCGTCTGTTCAGAACTAGCCTGGTTAAAACCAGACCCTTGTCCTTCACTTCGCTTCGTACTAGGGTCTGGAGTTTCTCCTATAGAGAACGATTCTTGCTGGAGGCGTGGCCTCTGCTGAGGTTACCCAATCGTTAACGTTTGGCCGTGACGTATGTTGCGCGGAGCTGCAACATACGTCACGTTAGCCTGTCCAGTCCAGTTAGCCTGGCGAGGGCCAGGCTAACTGTTCAGATAAACAGCTCAGAAACCACTCGGTGGATATTTTTTCTGCTACCAGTGTGTAATTATATGGCTTTAATTTACTGACTGTTGGCCTGGATGAAACATTTGAGATAAAATTCGATTTTTTATAATTTATTTTCGTAGCGCCCCCGAGGCTGTCTGGAAAAAGTCAATCCGAAACAATTTAAATCCAGCAGATTTGACCATTTCGTGAATTGATTTAGGAACGGTTAAGCTCAGGAACCCTTCTGCTATAACGTCAGCTAAGAAATATATTTTTTACCGTGTTTTCTTGTAAATTCCTTCGTGCAGGCAGCCATTTTGAGCAGGACAAACTGCGCATGAAATCGACGTTGTTCAAAACTCCGCCTTCTGTTCTCTGATTGGTCCGGTCAAAAATCTGCCGGCGAAATCGTTGTCTATGGGAGAAGTCCCAGGCGGAGCAGTGAAGGGAAATGAGAATTGAGCGGAGCTGCGTAGGAAGGCGAGGGCCAGGCTAGTTCAGAACCAAACTGAGGTCATACAAAGGGCTATCTACAGCAGGTAGGATGTTTATTGTTCAGAGCCCTGCTCTGAAAGGTTTGAACTCTTTAATGATTTAAACAAGAAAATGAAGAGTTGACTGAGTTCAGCTGAGCGTAACAACGTGGTTCTTTTTTTATGTTTGGTTAAAACGTTTCTCCTTTTTTTATTTTATTTTTTTTACCTTCACAAGCTGTTAGAAACCTTCAGAGTTGATACCTAAAGGAGAAATTAGCAGAAGTCCAGCAGTTTAGTTATTCTCATGTTTATTCTCTGGGTTTGTGTTTGTAGTTTTATGATGAGGTGGAATCTCCACCAGTTTTATCAGCGACCAGGACTGAAGCCTGTTTCGATGCAGAGCATCATTCAGTGAATAATTTCTGCAGATTTATCTCCTTCGGTCCGGTTCTGCCACACCCCGACTCCGTCCTGCTGCCTGAGGAGAAAACACCGACTTCCTGCTGGAAGGCGGCAGAACGAAACCAAACGTGGGAGGAAAGTCTCGTCGTCTCAGCGGACCGGGGATCCGACTTGTCTGTTCAGACTGCAGGACCAGGGACTCACAAAACCGGGTCTGTGTGGTGTTGTTGGATCAGCCCCAGGTCTCTGTTCTGACAGCAGTGGAGTCCAACCTGCAGAAGAACAGGTACTGTTTGACCTTTGACTTCTGACATCAGCGAGACGTTTCTGTCCACATTTGACTCCACCTGGTGCATGGAGCATCGATTGTGAACAATGCCAACTTCAGCCCAGTACCTGCAAATCTGGTTCATTTAAAGCTTTTTTTTTGTTATTTACAAAACTCAGTTGGCTGTGGGCGGCCATCTTGAATTGGGTCAAGTCTAAAAGTTGGTCAGTTGTATATCCAAAGATTATTTCCTGAAATATTCACAAGACATTTTGCTAACAAAGTTGACAGTAATGATTTATGCCAAAGTATTTAAAACAGGTTTTGCATAATCTGCTAGTGCTCAAAGCACAAGTTGAGGATAAGTCTCGTTTACTACCACATCAATAATCTCTAAAAAGATTTAGTGAACTTTTTTTGGTTGCTAAAGTTCATTGGCTATCGTGGCCATCTTGAAGAAAGTTTGATTCTTAATATTAATCTGTTGTAGATTAATATCTAATGTTTACTTCCTGGACGTTTAATTGAAATCTGTCCAGTAGTTCATGAGATCTAGTGCATTACTGTCATCCATCTAATATATTGTTTTCTAAAATGAAACTATTGAAGTTCTATGATCTGGTGGAATATAATATTTTTGTATTAATGTATAAAGCACAGAATCAAATACTACCTCTAAATATTCAAAAACATTTTGTAAAGAGGAAAAGTTGTTATAATCTTAAGGGAACAGACATTTTTGTTAAACCACATTACATGTATAGAACAAGTTTTACGAGTAGGTCTACTTTAATACAGGACATAGGTCTGTGGAATGGTTTGGATGAATATGTTAAAAAGGCTAAGTCTGTGTTTATATTTAAGAGAATGATTAAGAGGGAACTTTTGAAAAAAAAAAATATAAATGGTGAAAATTATAAGTACTATAAATCTGAATTGTAATGAGTTACAAAATTGGTTCATGGATAATTATTGTTTAAAAGTGATTGAATTGATTTTGTTTTAAGAAGGGGCAGATATAAGATTTTTTTTTTCCTAATATGGTTTTGTAAATATTGTTTGTTTTAAATTTGAAATGAACAAATAAATAAATAAAATAAATATTTTGCTAACAGACACATATATTATTGTTTCTGTGGGCGATGATCAGTTTCTTCCGAGTCCTGTTAGGCGTGGTCTTCTGAGTAAAGCCACAGGAAGTAGTTTAGTATTTATGAGTATTTCTGTTCTAAACATCTTCATGTGGGAAGTTTCTTCTCGTGTGTTTTCCATAAAGACAAGTGCTGTGCGGGTGGGCGGAATAAAACGCTTCGATGGTGGGAGGAGTTTTATGGCACACCAGCCAATAGCAAGCAGAGTCTCCTGAGGGGGCGGAACTTGTTGGCTGCATCAGCCAATAGGAGGCCTGAACGTCCTTGTCAAACGGAAGTGATGGACGAGTCAAAGCGGAGCAGCAGAAACAGTTGCACTTGTTGCCGAGCAGGAGCTGAGAGCTTCAGACAGACTGGACCAGGAGTTCTGACCCAGTTCCTCTGAGCCTGAAAGCTGTCGGACCTCAGGTGAGACCATTTAATGTTTCTGTTTTTGGAGGCAGTGTCGGTTTTAACCTCACCGGACAGAACCGGGCCGGTGCTGGAGGAGAGGACAGCTGGAAGGAGGAGGGGTTCGGTTCGGTTCGGTTCTGTTGACAAAAATCACATTTTGTTTGTTTGGTTCAGTCCGGCTCATGAAGGCTGAATTGTTCCGAACCGATAAATCTGTTGTCCTGGACCTTCTCCATCATGTTGATGTTCCTGGAGAACAAAGAGGCTTTTCGGAACCGGTCCAAGTTTCTGTTAAAACTCAGACATTCTGAAAGACGAGCCAAGTTCCCTGGACCGGACCGTGGTCTCTGTGGGGACGGACGGGTTCTGGACCTGCAGGGTCCTTAAACCCGCATGACTGGTTCCGTGTCCTCTGGAGGAACCCTGGGCTGCAGCTTCTCTCTGGATCTGGACTGGATTCAGAACCTGCAGTCAGAACTAGGGGTGAGAATCTCTGTGTCTGGAGAATCGATTCGATTCCGATTTTATTTTATTTTTTTTGTGTGTGTGTGTCACGATTCGATTAAAATCGATTTTTTTTATTCAGAAACTATTTTTCTATTAAAATTGTCATCAATTTAGTTTCAGTTTTGTAACGCGGACAAGCTGAAAAGAATACACAACAATGTAAACAAATGGAACATGTATTCAAAACAATAATTTTAAACTGAAAACATTAAAACAACAATGTAAACAAATAGAACATTATTTTATTTAAAACAATTATTTTAGGTTCCTTATTGTATCAAATTTTTTGCATCGTTTGATATTTATACCAAAAATAGGAACAAATACAGGAATGCATTAAAATTATGTAAACAACTCAAAGTACTGAAGTTTTATGATTTGGTGGACTATGATATTTTGTTAGTAATGTATAGGGCTCATAAGAATACACTACCTTCAAATGTTCAAATGTGTTTCGTTAAAGGTGAACAATGTAATTTCAGCAGGACGCTGGTACGTAGAAAAATTTTCATCAGGTACTGTAAAAGCATTCTGCTCCCTCCCCTCAGATATGGCTCTGAGGAGGAGCCACAGTCCGTTCTCTGTTGGACTTGAGTTCTGCTCCGCCCCCTGCTGTGTGTCCGCTCGGAGCGCTTCAATATTCTGTGATGTTAATAAAACGTTTTAAAAATATAATAAAACCATGAAGCACTTGTCCAACAACACAAAAACCAGCAGAAATCATCAGAGCTTCACGAAGCAACGTTGGACATGATTTAATTCGCTCGTGACTTCCTCTTTCTGTCAGTGGAGGAATGGAATGCTCCACCTCCTCTACATGTCCCGTCTCTGCGCTGCAAAGTTCTGTGATTATATGTTAATATAACGTCCTAAAAAATATAATAAAACCATGAATCACTCGTCCAACAACACAAAAACACCCTGAAATCAGCAGAGCATCACCAGCCAATTTGGACATGATTTAATTTGCTCGTGAGTCGTGACAAATCCATTTCCTCATTCCTGTGTGTGAAGGATGAAGCGATCACTTGACTTTTGGCAAAAAAACAAAATAAAAGTCCAGCTCTGGGATGAAGAAGGGATATTTAATACATTTGTGTCACATACAAAACAGTCCTGCATCGCTTTGCAATCCTTTGAATGAGAACGAGCCGCGGCGCTGAGGCTGGGACAGGCGGGGGCGTGGGTTGGGGCGTGACAAACAACTCTGTTTTTATTGGCTGGTCATTGTCCGGGTCACTCTGTGTTTTTAGTGTTTTTATAAATGCTGATAGAGAAGCAAGGGGACTATAGTTTTTTTCAGAGATTACTTTGTCTAACATCAGTCTGTCAGTAGATAGTGACAGAGTGAAGAAATATGTTAAAAATATATTGTTAGAAAAGTTACAGACTGCATTACAAAGTTGCAAAAGCTGCTACAGTCTAAAGGGAACTGACATTTTTGCAAAGCCAAGGTATAGAACTAGTTTGAAGTGACGGTTGGTTTGGGAAATGATGTTAAAGATGTAAACTCTGTGATTATGTTTTTAAAAAATGATCAAAACTAAATTGTTAACAAAATACTAAAACTTTTAGTTAAGTGTTTAATGTTCTAGATATTTGTAGATTGTGAATATTTGTAGATTGTGAAAAGTTATTCTTTTTGCTCTGTTACTCTTTGCTCTGTTACTTATAGAAGATTATCGTTTAAATTTATTGTTTGAACTCGTTTTGTTTTTGAAAAAAGGGGCAGATAAAATAAGATTTTTTCTTCTTTCTGCCATCTTTCATTTTATGTATTCTTTCATATACTATGAGCTATGGTTTTATTTTCTTTATCTTTTGGGTTTTAATGTAAAAAATAAATCAATTTTGGGGCTTTTAGAATCGATTCTGAGTCGCCAGGACTAAGAATCTAGATTATTTTAAAAAATCATTTTTTTTTTTCTGCACCCCTAGTCAGAACCAGAGTCCACACAGAAGTTCTTCTAGACCTGGAGGCCAGGTGAAACCCTCTGAATGTAGGTGTTTTGGGGTTTCTCTCAGCTACTACCACCCCAAAAAATCAGCTCAATTTCTGAGTTGAAGCCATTTTTTTGTGTTTTTCAGCTCCGTTGGCTGTGGCGGCCATTTTTAACTGGATTCTCTCCAAAAGTTAAAGAATTGTTGAAATAAAACCAGGGACGCTTTAACGAAGTTTTGTTCAAATGCACCCGGCGGTAGATGAGATATTTTGCTAACAGACATGGGGTGACATCAGCTCACCTGTGCGGTCACACCTGGACAGGTGGTGTGACGGAGCCCCTCCTCTTCCTGCTGCAGGTCAGGGGTCAGCTGGGCCCAGTGAGCCCACAGATAAATATTTATTAAACTGCAACAAACCCCCAGGTGTTCGTAAAAGATGAACATTAAGTTGCTGCGACCTCTGACCTTTTCGACCCGTCGGCACCTGCTGAGGTTCTGTTTGCAGACTGAGCCGGCGCCTGAGGGAGCAACAGGACCGAATCACTTCCTGTTCACCTCTGAAGGCCACACAGGGTGAGGCTCTTCAAAGAACAGGCCCGTGTGTGGTCCGAGGTCCGGTTCTGATCTGGTGGAGTGGCGGTTCTGGACTCAGGTTCTGGTGTAGAGCCATGCTATGAGGTTCAGGGTTCTGTTGGGCTGGATGGCAACACGTCCTCAGAAGGATGGAAATACAAATGTGTGTTTCCATGTCAACAGAGATCAAAGTTGACATAGCACTTTGAGATTTTCATTAATGAAAAGTGCGTTATAAATTGAGTTTATTATTATTATTATTATTATTATTATTATAAAGTCAAAGTCAACTTTATTGTCAGAACTGCAATATGTACAGGACATACACAGGATTGAAATTGCGTTTCTCTCAGTCCCTCGGTGCAACAGTAACCATTTAAACACTAAAACATTTAATAAACATAAGCATAAAATGAAATAATAAAAGTGTAATACTGTCCTGAGTTTTTGCATAGTAGTATAAAAAGTATATCTATAAAATAAACTGAAGGTTCTAGCATTGACATTTGCAAAGAGTGGCACAGCAGCATATAAGTTAATGTACACAGTATATGTATGAGGTAGTTGATGTTGGTATAGAGGCAAAGTGGCATATGCAGTAAGGCACATAAGGCACATTTGGCATCCTTAAATAAGGCTAGTCAGAGAATACTGTATATGTATCAGCAGTAGTGTAGATATAAAAGTAGTGTAAATGTAAACAGTATTAATAAATGTAAACAGTGAATGTAAACAGTAGTATGACTATAGGCAGTAATGTAATACAAACATTAGTGCAAATATGAGAAGTAGTGCAAACTGAATGAGCACATGACCGAGAGTTTAGTGAATAACCCGTTTGATGACACAGAGTCCAGTGTTAAAATCTTTGTGTTGTGTGGTAATGTGTGAGAAAGTTTTTTGTGTTAAGGCAGTTCAAATGGGAGGGGAGGCAGAGCAGGCAGAGTGTTTAGCATCCTGACTGCCTGATGAACAGAGCTGTCTCTCAGTCTGCTGGTTCGAGCCTGGAGACTCCTCAGTCTCCTCCCTGATGGCAGCAGTCTAAAGCGGCTGTGTAGTGGGTGTGTGGGATCACCTGCCATGCAGTGGGCTTTCCGAGTGAGGCGTTTGCTGTGTAAGTCCTGCAGTGAGGGCAAGGAGGTGCCGACGATCTTCTCAGCTGCTCTCACGATGCGCTGGAGGCTCTTGCGGCAGGATGCAGTACATGCACCAAACTACACAGTGATGCAGCTGGTCAGGACACTTGTTTTATTACTTGTTTTATTGACATTTAATTCTGTTGCACTTTGTAGCACTTTGAGATTTTCATTAATGAAAAGTGCGTTATAAATTGAATTCATTATTATTATTATTATTATTACTCTTTCTATGGCACCTCTGTAGAAGGTGCACATGATGGGGGTTGAAGCTCCAGCACTTTTCAGCTTGTCAATCATCCTGAGAGCAGCAGGGGAGCCCCCACCCCCGAAACACACACACACACAGGCTTGTGCACGCTCCGTCTTCAGAGAGCTGAACCTGCGTGGGAGCTCTGAGTCATCGTGGTTCTGTGTGAAACCAGAACTTCAGACGGTCCGGGCTGCAGAAACTCCTGCAGCCAACAACATTCTAAAAATGGCGTCTTCAACATGATCGCCCGCCGCCGTGAACGGCCGTCGGGCGATCATGTATTCGCCCGTGTTTGTGTCTGTAGGCAAAATATCTTCTGAAGCACTGGACAGACGATGGAGTTGACCCAATTCAAGATGGCTGCCACAGCTAATCGACTTCAGCCATCCACCTGTGGCGGCCATCTTGGATCGGGCAAAGTCCAACGGTTGATTAAACCCCTCGACGCTCTGAAGCCTCGAGGGGTTCCTTCATGTTTGTGCCCGAGAACCAGAGCTTTTCTACAAATCACAAGTTCAGAGAATTTTTTGTTAGTGAGACAACCAGAGGCGGAGTCTAGACTGCCGGAGGCGGAGTCTAGACTGCCGGAGGCGGAGTCTAGACTGCCGGAGGCGGAGTCTAGACTGCCGGAGGCGGAGTCTAGACTGCCGGAGGCGGAGTCTAGACTGCCGGAGGCGGAGTCTAGAGGTGACTGCACCATTTTGTTTAATTTACTGATGGAGTGGCTCGTTTTAGCTGTTTTCAGCCTTTAGCTCAGATCCTGACGGTTCACAGATCTAACTTTCATAATGAAATGGAAAAAAAAACTGGTTTGACTCTTCGAGGCGTGAGACGTTCAGGGATTCATGAGATATTTTGCTAACAAATGAGCTCACACACCTTCAGCAGCAGGCGGCGCCAACTGCTGATATTTCCTGGATTTATTTCCCTTCGTGCCTCAGGCCCTGTACACACGTAGCCGTTTATCAGTAAAACTGAACAGTTTATCGTGCGGTTTGGCCTTTCATCCACACGTGAACTCCGGTTGATGTAACTATAAACGAATAATAACAAAACTCCGACCAAAGTGGAGATTTGAGAATTCTCCGCGTTCGCGTCTGCGTGTGGACTTTCAGAACCGGAGGTTTATGCTCCAGCTGGAGCAGCAGAACCGGTTCTGCCGCTCCAGCTGGAGCTGACGTCACATGCTCGGAGAAAAAAAAGCGCTAAAAAGTCAACATACCTGCTCTGACATGATTCCCAGTCGACATTTTCCTGCGTTTTATTAACTTTGTACTCCAACACGGTATTTTAGTAGTTCAACCTTGCAGTCTGTCCACACAAACGAAAGGAAAATAAATAAATAAATAACAGGAAGTGGCGGCTGAGTTGAAGGGTTGTGACTGCACTACACTGTGACTGCACTACACTGCCACTGCACTGCCACCTATGGGTACAGCATATTCATTACACGCTCTGTAGTGAAATACTGTAAACGGCACATGTAGACGAACATTTTAAATATCCAAAACATGTATGGACAGAGATTTTTTTTTTTAGCGCAAATATTCGTTTTTCAAACACCAGGCTATGTGTGTACAGGGCCTCAGGCGACTTCAGGTAAACACCTGCATCCATTTGCACACACACACACACTAACACAGAGACACACACAGACTTGCACACACATTAACACAGACACACACACACACAGACTCTCACACACAGATGGCCGCACACACACAAACACAGACACACACAAACACAGACTCACACACAAACACACTCACACACATAAACACACAAACGCAGACTCGCACACACACAAACACCGACTAAGACACACACACACAGACTCACACACACACAGACTAAGACACACACACACAAACACAGACTCACACAGTCACAGACTCGCACACACAAACACAGACTCGCACAGACTCACACACACAAACACAGACTCACACACACACAGACTCGGCAGGTCGTGTTGGCGAGCGACGTCATTTTCTTCTTGGACACGCCTCCCTGCCAACAGGAAGTGATGCGCTTCTTGTTTCCAGCCACAACAGCCACTGGTTCAGCCCAAACCTGGGAACAGGAAGTGCCAGGTGACCAGACGAGAACCCCCACCGGCAGAACCTGCTGCTGATGTGGACCCCAGCGGGGTCCGGCTGGCCCCGAGGATCAATTTAAAAACAACAAACAAACAAACAAGTAGAACAAAACAGGAAATGAGAGGAAACAAAGATCCTGAGCTGATTTATTAATAATAATAATAATATTAATGTCTTTGTCTGTCATCTGTGTATGTTTCCCATACACAGACGAAATTCGTCTCTGCATTTAACCCAACCACCACCAGGTGGTGCAATGAGCAGCCAGAAAGCGCCTGGGGAGCTGGAGAATTAGGTGTGCACTCATAGACACCCCAAGGTGTGTAGTGGCCGGGGCGCGAACCCGCGTCCTTCGGGTCCCAAGTCGAAAGCCCTGCCAACACCACCTCCATCATTTAGAAATGTTGACTTCCTGTTTCGTCGTCCTCTGGTCAGGACGATCCTCTTTCACCAACCTGAGTTTTGTTGTTTCGGTTCTGCTGAGGAACGAGAAGTAATTGAGTCTTTTTTACCATACGGAACATTCGATCAACCTGATGGTTTGACTTTTATGAGTAAAACGATGCAGGATGAGGATGGGGGGCGGCAGGCGACCACAAAAGGCCCAGATCTCCTTAAAGGACTGCACGTCGCCCGCCACCTTTTAATGTTACATATCAGAGCAGAACATCAGAATCAGAGCCGATTTAAACTCTCACGACGTTCGTTTGGATCAGTGTCGGCTACTACCACGTCCATATGAAACAAACGCACGTTAACGTTTGGAGCAAACCGATTCAAAATGGCTGCCACAGGAAGAAAAAAAAACGCGTTTTGAACTGAGTCAGATTTACAGATTTGAGCTCCACTTCCTGTGACGATCTTTCAGGTTTGACCCCGCAGCTCCACCCTACGGAAGGGCATTGCATTCAACCATGAAAATATTTTTTTGGAGCTTATGTAGTAAAAACGTGATAATTATGTAGTAAAAACGTGATAATTATGTAGTAAAAACGTGATACTAAGTAGTAATAACGTGATACTATGTAGTAAAAACGTGATACTATGTAGTAAAAACGTGATAATTATGTAGTAAAAACGTGATACTAAGTAGTAAAAACGTGATACTATGTAGTGAAAACGTGATACTATGTAGTAAAAACGTGATAATTATGTAGTAAAAACGTGATACTAAGTAGTAAAAACGTGATACTTATGTAGTTAAAATGCGATAACAATTCAGGAGGAGCGTTTCCTTTAAATAGAGTAGACCTGCAGACTTCTACATATATCAGATGGGACAATGGTTAAGACCGTTGCCTTTCATGCAGATGACGCAGGTTCGAGTCCAACCTGGTCTGACTGATTTTTTTTTTTCTTCTTTGGATTATTTATATAATAATATTTATGCTGAAAATACTTTGCTTATCAGCGTGATTGGGGTGTAATGTGGTTAAGTGACGTCTTAATTTATTAGGCTTCATGCTGTCCGCTGCTAATATTTTAAGACATAACAGACACACCGGTCTTTCCTCATCTCCCACCTTCGTCACAGTGAAGCCAAGGCTAAATACGCTTTCTTATTATCTTCGTCTGTCTTCGCCTTTCTTTTCATCCCTGTTAAATATTTCTCCATGCTGTATCTTCACTGCACTTTCTAAAACTTCTCATGCGCTGCTGTGGCTTCTTACTCTGTGAAAAAACTTCTGTGCGCTCAGTCTGACAATAACAGCGCCACTGCCCCTACTGGCGCGGATGTGTAATTACACTTACCATTTCATACAGTTCAATACAGTATTACAAACCTATCAAAAGTAATGGCAAAAGACTGAAAATAGTTTATATATTTACAATAAATGCATGTACAAATAAGCTAACAGGGAGTGCCTGTATGTTGTTGTTTTTTTAATTTCGTTTTACGCAAGTTGAAGCAGTTGAAAGACTTCAGCTTTAGGGCTTAAAATTTGTTTACAGAACTCCTTTGGTTTTTTTATTTTTTTTTATTTTTTGGATGTGGGGCCCACATCCGATTGGCGGGCAGGAACATCTTGTGAAGGTCTCCCAAGAAGCAGTACGCTTGTAAACATGTAGGTCAACTAAGGGTAATCATTGCTGTGAATAATCACGAAGTTGCTGCTGATCTGTTCATGTTGCTGTGTTCGTTCGTGCACACCTGCTAGCTCATACAAACTCATGATTGTACTGCTATTCATGTGATGTTTCTATGCTGTTAGTGCCTATATAAGGAAAATTTAACTTAGTTCATATCTTATATGTTACAGTTTTTCTATTACATTTTATTGTTTTATGTAATTGGGACCGTGTGTACATAATCTCGCTGCACTGCACACATCCCATTGCGAACAACAATAAAGAATCTCTGTAAAAAAAAATAAAAAAAACCAAAGGAGTTCTGTAAACAAATTTTAAGCCCTAAAGCTGAAGTCTTTCAACTGCTTCAACTTGCGTAAAACGAAATTAAAAAAACAACAACATACAGGCACTCCCTGTTAGCTTATTTGTACATGCATTTATTGTAAATATATAAACTATTTTCAGTCTTTTGCCATTACTTTTGATAGGTTTGTAATACTGTATTGAACTGTATGAAATGGTAAGTGTAATTACACATCCGCGCCAGTAGGGGCAGTGGCGCTGTTATTGTCAGACTGAGCGCACAGAAGTTTTTTCACAGAGTAAGAAGCCACAGCAGCGCATGAGAAGTTTTAGAAAGTGCAGTGAAGATACAGCATGGAGAAATATTTAACAGGGATGAAAAGAAAGGCGAAGACAGACGAAGATAATAAGAAAGCGTATTTAGCCTTGGCTTCACTGTGACGAAGGTGGGAGATGAGGAAAGACCGGTGTGTCTGTTATGTCTTAAAATATTAGCAGCGGACAGCATGAAGCCTAATAAATTAAGACGTCACTTAACCACATTACACCCCAATCACGCTGATAAGCAAAGTATTTTCAGCATAAATATTATTATATAAATAATCCAAAGAAGAAAAAAAAAAATCAGTCAGACCAGGTTGGACTCGAACCTGCGTCATCTGCATGAAAGGCAACGGTCTTAACCATTGTCCCATCTGATATATGTAGAAGTCTGCAGGTCTACTCTATTTAAAGGAAACGCTCCTCCTGAATTGTTATCGCATTTTAACTACATAAGTATCACGTTTTTACTACTTAGTATCACGTTTTTACTACATAATTATCACGTTTTTACTACATAGTATCACGTTTTCACTACATAGTATCACGTTTTTACTACTTAGTATCACGTTTTTACTACATAATTATCACGTTTTTACTACATAGTATCACGTTTTTACTACATAGTATCACGTTATTACTACTTAGTATCACGTTTTTACTACATAATTATCACGTTTTTACTACATAATTATCACGTTTTTACTACATAAGCTCCAAAAAAATATTTTCATGGTTGAATGCAATGCCCTTCCGTACCACCCGACGTGACCTCGGTGTGGACGAAACTCCGCGGGTGACGTGCGTCCCCTGAAAACCTGCCCGGCGTGTGATTTACCGCCTCCTGTGAACGGAGTAGAGGGAAGGCGTGAAAAGAGGGAGCAGATCTTACTGCAGGGCAGATTAAACATTCAAACCTTAAAGTTGCACTATGTAACTTTGTAATGTAGTCTGTAACTTTTCTAACAATATATTTTTAACATATTTCTTCACTCTGTCACTATCTACTGACAGACTGATGTTAGACAAAGTAATCTCTGAAAAAAACTATAGTCCCCTTGCTTCTCTATCAGCATTTATAAAAACACTAAAAACACAGAGTGACCCGGACAATGACCAGCCAATAAAAACAGAGTTGTTTGTCACGCCCCAACCCACGCCCCCGCCTGTCCCAGCCTCAGCGCCGCGCACATTCTCATTCAAAGGATTGCAAAGCGATGCAGGACTGTTTTGTATGTGACACAAATGTATTAAATATCCCTTCTTCATCCCAGAGCTGGACTTTTATTTTGTTTTTTTGCCAAAAGTCAAGTGATCGCTTCATCCTTCACTCACAGGAATGAGGAAATTGATTTGTCACGACTCACGAGCGAATTAAATCATGTCCAAAGTGGCTGGTGAAGCTCTGCTGATTACAGCAGTGGTGGGCCTCCGACCGCTAGGTAGCGCTGTTGCGCTAATCCGCTTGTAGCGTAGCTAAATAATCTGTTAGCTTTACAGCGGATTGACTAAGTTTTATAATTCATAAGCGGATTTATGCTATTTTTATTTAAAATGCAGTACCGCTAATAACTAATTATCTATCAGTAAAAACGAAATAACGTATTTACGAGCAGCGCCGGATGTGGTCCGTCACAAAAAAGCGTCCCCCTCAGTCTCTTGGTGTGTGCTCTCTCTATAGCAGTTAGCAGCCAGTGTGTTACTCTGCAGCCTTATTGCTTGTTTTCGAAGAGTCAGACGAAGACTTTTTAACATGGAGGGTGAACTTATGGATGTTTCTCAGGGCCTACGCGACGCGTCTGGATTTAAAAATAGAATTTCGCCACATTAGCACTCTTCAAAATGGCGTCCGCGACAGCCAAAGAAGCCAGGATTTTACAACAAAACACGGTAAAACAATTATTTCTTTGCTGAGAAAAAATATATTTCATAGCTGACGTTATAGCACAAGTTTTTCTGAGCTTGAGAGTTTCACGAAATGGTCAAATCTGCTGGATTTAAAAAAGTAGTTCACCATTAGGACTCTTCAAAATGGCGTCCGCAGGGCAGCAAACTTACATACTCAGGGAATCACAAGGAACTCAGGAGACAGAGGCAACAGGAGACAATGCCAGGACAATGATAAACACAGAGATACAGACTTATTTTTGATTTGATTTGATGTTCATTCATTCATTTTAAAAGAACAATACAAAACAGTTTCATCAGATACAAGGATGAATAGACTTTTAGCTGAATGGATGGATGGATAGACAGTTAGCTGGATGGATGATCTTTAACAAGTTCTAAAATCATTAAAATTTAACCTCAGCTTGTGCCTCTGACCCAACAGAACCTCCTTCAGCAGCAGAATCCTCTGTGGTTCTCTGACTTCATCAGTCTGCAGGACTTCATCAGTCTGACTTCATCAGTCTGCAGGACTTCATCAGTCTCTCTCCTGGTTCTGGAGGAGTTCTGACCCACTCTTCTTTCCATTGTTGCTTCAGTTCTTTGAGGTTTCTGCTCAGCTCTCTGAAGGTCCCACCTTCAGGTTCTGGACTCTGACTGGGCCGTTGATTTGATTTGATGTTTATTCATTCATTTTAAAAGAACAATACAAAACAGTTTCATCAGATAGAAGAATACAAGTAGGATAAAATGAAAGGAGCAGAAAGAAGATGGAATCTTATTATATCTGCCCCTTATTTATTTCACAGTTTGTTCAACCAATGATAACCTTCAAACTACATCACAAAATGAATAAATCTACTAATTTATCTAACTGTAATACTGTACACAAACACACTAAGCTACATCATATATAGTTTTTGAGCAAGTCCTTTTCGACCTTTTTCTTAAATGTATACATTGGGCAGCACGGTGGCACAACTGGTAGAGCTGCTGCCTCTCAGCGAGAAGGTTGCCGGTTCAAATCCCGGTCCGGGGCCTTTCTGGGTGGAGTTTGCATGTTCTCCCCGTGCATGCGTGGGTTTCCTCCGGGTACTCCGGTTTCCTCCCACAGACCAAAAAACATGCTTGTTAGGCTGATTGGTGACTCTAAATTGACCCTAGGTGTGAGTGTGAGAGTGGATGGTTGTTTGGTGTGAGTGAGACAGGTCCCTCTTGTAAATGAGTCCCCGTGACTCAACGAGGCTAGCCTGTATAAATAAAGGTTGAATGAATGAATTGATTTTGCATTTTTAACATCACTCTCCAGAACATTCCACAATCCAACTCCCTGAATTGAGGTAGACCGTCCCTTTAAGCTGGTTCTGAATTGTGGTTTGATGAATATCTGTCCCTTTAAGATTGTAATAACTTTGTCTAAATTTCTTTGGATATTTAAAGGTAATGTGTTATTATGAGCCCTATACATAACTGATAAAATACTATATTCTACCAATTCCTGGAATTTCAATAAATTTAGCTGAAGAAACAAGGTGTTTGATGGGTGACTGAAATGTTTTCTGGTGATTACTCTTACAGCTCTCTTTTGTAAAATAAAAACAGGCTTTGTAATTGTTTTGCACGCTTTTCCCCAAACCTCAATACAATAGATTAAATGTGGAACAATGATTGTGTTATACAACATATACAGAGCTTTATCAATTAAAAAATCCCTGACTTTATATACAGGTACATGAACACACAGCATGACAATCACAAACACCTGGACAACAAAATGGAGGAGATAAGCAAGACAATTAACAGAGAGACCAGGGAGTGTAGGGATGGGGACCCATCACCTGAGAGCAACATGCTTACAACTGTTATCTTGAAGTTCTAGGGTGTAGAGAGCCACAGAAACGGTTATGGTAGGCCGGATTTGGCCCACGGGCCTTGAGTTTGACACATGCGATCTAGTGGTACTAAAAGTAACAAAAGAAGAAAAAAAAAACAGCCAAATATGTCAGCAGTTTAGCTAACAGACTTTGGAATGGGTACATTTTGTCCTTGTGAAACCTGTTGAAGAGAACCAAACTAAATACTCTGAAACTCAAACAACTTACTGTATAACAGTTCATGCACTGCTAGTTGGCAGTGTAGTGCAAATATTGCATAACTTGCTGCTACCAATTGTTGAATTTAATTAGCGGATTAGAATTAGCTTCCCCTAATTTTCATAAGACATTAGTGCTTTTGAAATTGCGGACCTAAATAAATTAATTAGTGCTTTAGAAATAGCTGAACTAATTTTTGGATTAGCGTTGCCCACCACTGGATTACAGGGTGTTTTTGTGTTGTTGGACGAGTGATTCATGGTTTTATTATATTTTTTAGGACGTTATATTAACATATAATCACAGAACTTCGCAGCGTCTGCCACAGGACATGTAGTGGGGGCGGAACATTCCAGACATCAACTGACAGACATGAGGAAGTCACGAGCGAATTAAATCATGTCCAACGTTGCTTCGTGAAGCTCTGCTGATTTCTGCTGGTTTTTGTGTTGTTGGACAAGTGCTCCATGGTTTTATTATATTTTTAAAACGTTTTATTAACATATAATCACAGAACTTTGCAGCGCAGACAGGACATGTAGTGGGGGCGGAGCATTCCAGACCTGCACTGACAGAAAGAGGAAGTCACGAGCGAATTAAATCATGTCCAACGTTGCTTTGTGAAGCTCTGATGATTTCTGCTGGTTTTTGTGTTGTTGGACAAGTGCTCCATGGTTTTATTATATTTTTAAAACGTTTTAACATATAATCACAGAATATTCAAGCTCTCCGAGTGGACACACAGCAGGGGGCGGAGCTGCAGAACTCAAATTCAACAGAGAACGGACTGTAGCTCCTCCTCAGAGTCATATATGGCTCTGAGGGGGAGGGAGCAGAATGCTTTTACATGATGAAAATTTTTCTAAGTCCCAGCGTCCTGCTGAAATTACGCTACATAGTTCACCTTTAATGTTTTAATGAGGTTCGAGTCTTTCGGGTTAAAAACCAAGCGTTCTTGGAAACGATGTGGAACTGTCGCATTCTGCAGCGTCGGTGACGCCAGGACGGCTGAGGTCCCTGAACCTCCTCATCTCTGTCCTCACGCCTGTGATGTCATCAGTCTGCTGCAGGTAAAGCGAGGCAGTGACGTCCTGTTCAACAATCCTCTTGACGTGTGCGTCCTCTGTCCTCTGTCTCTGCAGGACGTCTGGTTTCATGTCTGCGTCGGTCTCGTCTCCGTGGCCCAGAGGACGCGTCGGTCTCTTCTGTGGACTCCTCCTGCTGGCCTCCTCGCCGCTCTTCACCTCAGGTACGGCTTTTGTTCTTCGCCCTTTATTTCATTTGTTTTGAATTTCTACCACCTTAGAGCTGCTGTCTATCTGTTAGCAAAATATCTCAGGATCCAGAGTTTAAAAAAAAAAAAACTCAAAAGTGACGGACGAGCTCAACACCTGGACTGTACCAGATTCAAGATGGCCCCCACAGCTAATCACCTTTTATCAAATGCAGTAAAACTGCAGCTCTGTTTAACAGAAGCTGAGGTAAAATTAGGGGCGGTAGTAGCTGAGGGTCGTCTCCATTACAGACTGAGGGCGGATTGATCGGCGGGCGATAAGCATTTTCTTTGAGACCCGCCTCGGCCGAGCTTTCCTCATGTCGCCCGCCTGTGCGGTGCACCATTTGTGTTGTGGAGGACCCTCGGCTATAATAATAATAATAATTAATTCAATTTATAACGCACTTTTCATTACTGAAAATCTCAAAGTGCTACACATATATTGAATGCTACACACATTCATAAACCGGTGGCGGCAGACTACCATGCAAGGTGCTTTCCAGTCCTACCGGGAGCAACTCAGGGTTAAGTGTCTTGCCCAAGGACACAACGACACATGGTGCGGGTCCCGGGAGTCGAACCGCCAACTTTCCGATCGGGAGACGACTGCCCTTACCACTACACCACGGCTACTACCACACACAATTTCAGCTGTCAAAGTGACGGAGCTGCAGCCTTTTCTTGCGTCAGCTGTGGCGGCCATCTTGAATCTCTCTGTAGTGGCCATTGTTTGCTTCACCAAACATCCAATAAAAGTTTCCATCAAGCCACTACTAAGGCACTGGGGTCAAGTTTCTCGACGCAGGCAAGTGATGGTTCAAGGTCCAGACTTGTTGATTGTTCTTGATGATTTATTCTCGTTCAACAAACGATTACAAGCTTCAAACATTTCTTCTCCCTTGCCACCCCTCTTGCTCTGGTAAAAACCATAGGCCCCAAACCCAAATGCATCATGGTCCTCACCAGGCGCTTCCACTTGTAGAAAATTGGACCAACCCACATTACCTCCTGTCAATCAAAAAACAAATATATAAACTAAACAAATTACTAACAAACTTCTTCTAAACAATTAGTTAATCAAAAATACTTATTTAAATGAAACCAAAAAAAGTAAGCCAATTACAAACTAAATTCAAAGACCCAACAAAAAATGGACAAATACAGCATTTTCTGGACTATAGGTCGCACCTTTATATAACTCGCTTTGTCCAATTATTGTCAATAAATTGGAAAAATCCATAAGCATGTCGCACCTTTATATAAGTTGCATCTATTATGCGTCTACGCGACGCATCAGCGCCTCATTTGCCCTGCTGAAAATTAGGGATGCACCGATACCAGTATCGGGTATCGGTCTTATACCATGTGCGTTTACTCGTACTCGTACTCCTAAAAGGGCTCCGATACTACAGGACCCGATACCAGTTTCATTTAATTTCATTGACTATGTAAGAGTTCAAATGTAAAACATTTTATTTTTTTGTACAAGTTTGGACATACTTTACAGATTACCAATAGTAATGTACTTTGTTTATTTATGTTTGAAGTGTCTAATGAAAATAAACTGTTTAAGTTAATTAGAATGATTTTTAAAAATATTAATTAGTACTTGTATCGGTACTTGGTATCGGCAAGTACTTTAATGTAAGTACTTGTACTTGTACTCGGTTTTCAAAAATCTGGTATTGGTGCATCCCTACTGAAAATGACGACCACAGAAGCATGCACGGAAGGACTTTTCACAAGATTAACACGGTAAAAACAATTATTTGTCTGCTGAAAATTATAGCAAACATGTGTCTTAGCTTAACCGTTCCTTAATAAATTCACGTAATTGTGAAATCTGCTGGATTTAAATTTTTTCGCTTTGAAAAAGTACAAGGAAAAACAACGAAGCTAACCGCAACACATTTACTTCTATAAAACATAGAATTTTATCTCAAATAACTAACAGCTAACAGTTTGTAAATGTACATCTAGTGATTACTTTCTGTAAGTTTGAAAAAAAATCTGCTGTGTGGTTTATGAGCTATTTGCTCAAACGTACAAGGAAAAATCAATGAAGCTAACCGCGACACATTTACGTCTATAAAACATTGAATTTTATCTCAAACATCTCATAAAGCTAATCAGTTGTAAATATCCATCTAGTGATTACGTTCTGTAAGTTTGGGTGGTACTGCACCCCTAACGGCCAAAAGTGGTACTGCACCATTTTTGCCAAAATGGAAAAACGGTCATATCTGAGCCAAAAATTGGTCTAAAAATATGGGGGGAATCCATAAACAAGTCTCACACTCTCCATCTCGGGTTGACTGTGAATACATAATCACACTGTATTGGTAACAACTGGTGCAATGTTAATAAAAGCTCTTGAATCTTGAATCTATAAGTCGCAGGGCATGCAAATTAGGCAAAAAGGTGCGACTTATAGACCGTAAAATACGGTAGCTCCTACACTCTCCAAAGGCTGGTCCGTAGATGTAAACGATTACTTTCTGAGAGTTTGGTTCGAATCGTTCTCTGATCTCGACCTGTTTGAGTTTCTTACTCGCACACTTCAGCTGAACGAGGGTTCCTGCACCGGTCAGAGATCACGGCACAAAATCTGAAATGAAACTGCCTAATCTGTCACATTCTGCTGCAATCTCCTCTGGAATGTTGATCCTCTTTGTTGTTGTTTACTTTTCCAGTCATGAGGAAACAAATGAACACGGAGGGTGGTTTAAATCTTGAACGTTACCCAGAGTTCCCTGGGAGCTGCTGTTGAACGACCTCATGGGAACTCTTGTGTTTGTGCTCCTGCAGGCAAGCTGAACAACTGTTCCCACCCTCTGGTGCCGGAACATGGAGGGTTCCGCTGCGACCCGTCTCCCTGCCGCGGTTTTCCTCACAAGAGCTCGATCCGTTTCTTCTGCGAGCCCGGGTACCACATCAGCAACAAGGTGACGCCCGTCTCAAAGTGCCGCCATGGCAGGTGGATCCCGCCCTTCCCGCTGTGCATCAAAGGTACAAAGACTGGAATAAAATCACGTCAGAGTATTTTATGTTCAGCATTGGGTTTTAGGGAGCAGGTCTCTGGTTTGACTCTGCATCTAGACTTTTGAGTGACCAGCTGCACTGATCAGGCGAACTGATCCAGCCAGTCGAAGCAGATGGACGCTTTTCCTGAGCCTGGAGGTTTCTTCCTCATGAGGAGGTTTTCCTTTCCACTGTCACCGTCATGCTTGCTCAAGATGAGTCTGTGATGAAGTTAAATTCAAAGCAGTCTGCTCCTCAGATAAATAATGTTATTAACTTTTATATACAGTATATATGAATGTTTCTGTGCAGTGCCCAGAGATGATTTATGTTGTGACTTGGCGCTATATAAATAAATTAAACTAAAACTGATACATTCAGTAACCTCAGCACCACCGACATATAACTGTATCACAGAGTTACTGTTACAGTAGCTAATGAAATATTCTTTTACACCATCGTTTCTGAGAAAGAAGAGGTTGATAAACCTGAAAAACATTTGAAAATTACTCTTTTGGTTAGCTGTGCCTAGTCTGGATGGAGTTTTGCGTCTTTCTCTATACTCCACTCTCAAAATACGTCAGGCTTGATAAATTACCGTTGGACAAAACATCTCTTCAAAGTGGACAGAGTTCTCTCTTTATTGCTGATTGTTTCAACACTGTGGAAAGTTTGAGACATCTGAACCCAGGCAGGGGAGTTGTACTGTAAAGAAGGGTACTGAACACACAGCCTTGAGGCACCCCTTTAGAAAGAAACTGAGGTTTTATTCATAATTTTTATGATATAATCCGATATAAACTGCTCAGTGAGGGCTAAAAGCAAAGGTGCTGTTGTTTTCTGTGTATCAGAAGCTGCTGACCAGTTCTGAACTGAAACTTTAGCTTAAAAAAACATTTACCGGTACCTGTAAATTTGACAAGTTTCTGAATCATAAGTTGTGTTTGTGAGTAGGTTTACTATTTATACTTTTTTCCATCTTTATTTAGATTCTCATCAGCTTTAACAGCAGTTGCTGTTAGTTTTTTTTTTTTTTTTGGCAAACTTTAACTAAAAGATTTGGCAAAGAGGCAAAACTAGCATACATGCAAAATCAGCTAATTGAGACCAAATTAACTTAAAATACTTCAGTTATGGTAATCGGCATAGCTCAGATTCAACTCATAAATTACATAAAATAAAAACTTTCAGTGCTGTTGTTGTTGGTGTTTCGATGTTTAAAATTCTCATTAGTGGATGTTCTGGGGTAATTCTAACAGTTGTCATTTTTAAAATCTTTCTATTGATGTAATTGTGGGTGCTTTGAACCAGAAAGTTGAATGATTTTGTTGTTATATGTTGCTTTCCACATGGGTTAGATGTAATAAATAGACTAATGGCATTTTGTCAGCAGCACAGTAACTTCATTACTGTACCTCTCTGCAGCCACTGTATCAGTGAAGTCTTGTGAGTAAAATGAAGCCAGAATGGGACGGATCTCTGCGTCTCTGACACTTGAAGTCTGCAGCTTGTGAGGAGCGACTTCTGCTTCCTGCAGCGTTGCCACCAGCATCTTTTGAGCTATTTATCAGAACCGCTCAGACACTATCTGAGCCTCAGCACAGGAACCAGAAGCTTCTCCCTTTACAAAACCAGACTAGCTTCTTCTGATGCCACTCAGTTCAGCGTGCTGCAACAGGAAGTGACAGCGCAGAAAGAGGAAGTGGGTGAAGCCACTATGATAACCAGCAGAGAGATTTCCTCTGTGTCGCCTGAGCAAGTGGAACCCGACCAAACAGTCCCCACAGAACCAGGAACAAACTAGATCTGGGGTCTGATTAGTTCAGAACGTCACGCTGCTCAGAGGAGCGTTCATTCACAACATCTGAACTGAAACACAAACACTGGAAATGTTTTTCCACTCAGAAAAAATCCTGGGAGCTAAAAATAGAAATATGGATGCAGTTAGAGAGGACATGGGGGTAGTTGGAGTGAGATGGAGGACTGTGGAGACCCTGAAGAGGGAAAAGCCGAAAGAAGTAGTTTGTATGCTGCCGAAAAAGACAAAAATGAAGTAAAATATGAATCTTTTCTGTACTTTACTGTCCCCATAAGTAAACTTTACTTGAGTTACAAGGACTAACCTTGAACAATGCATCACATAAAACTGAAGAGTCCGTGTGCAGTGAAATAAATGTTGCAACAATTATAAAATCAAACTACCGGTAAATAATTAAAAAAAACAAGTAAATGTCTGGTACTAAAGTCTGAGGACCAGTTTTTGTTGCCAGATTTGTGGGTTTCTTTTAAGGAAAAGTAATTTTTGTGTAAAAAAAAAAAATGTAAAAACAGTTTTGAGTGTTGGTTTTGTCTCATTGGATTCAGAAAATAAGACGAGCTTCAGAAATAATTTTACTAACGTATCACACTGATTTTTACAAACTTGAAAAAGTTCAAAACTTCTTTTTTTGTTTTTGTTTGTTTGTTTGTCTTCAGACGGTCCTAACATGAAGTCCAGCAGCAGCGACGACTCGATGCCCAACATGGCCACCACGGCGGTGGGTGTGTCCATCTTTCTGCTCACCACCACCGCCTGCCTGGTCATCAAGTCCCGCCTCTACCCCTGTCAATCACACGGGTAAGGAGAAGCTGAAAAACAAGAAAAAGGCCCGAACGGTCAGTTCCTCGGCCACAGTTCAAAGCGGAGCCGCTATTAAACCGATTAAAGATTTTCAACATCAAAATGGCCCGACGTTTCAGAACCAGGGTTGGACTTTTATACTACTTTTATTCGTTTATGGTTCCTATTTTTTATTTTATTTTAACAGTTCTGGCCAGAATATTTGGGTAGAAACACTTTTTTATACATGTTTTTTTTTTTTTCTCTGTACCGGTACTTCTCTCAAGACCCAGACTTGATGCTTGTTGTTCCACAGCGGGTCCTGAGCCCTGGTTTGGACACCACGGCTCTGGGTGTTAAGAATATAAATGACCTTAATCGTCCCTCAGTGGGAATTTTAAAGTGACTGATCAAACTATGCAGATTCACCCAAAGGTAGACAATATAAAAACAATGTATGAATAAGAGACTGTAGAGGGAGGACAACAAAGAAACAAAGAAAGGAAAACCTCTCCCAGAAATAAAAAAAATGTGCACGTGACATCAGGGATGTACCGTATTTTCTGGAATATAGGTCGTGGCTTTTTATCATTTTTGCATGCTCTGCGACCTATATTCAGGTGCGACCTATTTATGGCTTTTTATAAAATAAGCTGATTTGTAATAATTTATTAACAAAAATTAAACTGAGACACACTCTTACAATAATGTCAGCTAACAAATATATTTTTTAGGTGTTTATCCTGCTAAAATTATTCATTTATTAAAGAAAAGTTCAGCTCAGACACATATTTGCTATAATTTTTATCAAACAAATAATTGTTTTTAAGTGTTAATCTTCTTAAAAGCCTTGCTGTGCGCTCCTGTGGAAGAGACATTTGCAGCAGAGCTAAACACGGTCCACATTTTGACGTAGGTGCGACCTATACTCAGGTGCGACCTATATATGGATTTTTCCAATTCTTTGGCAATAATTGGACAATACGACTTATATTCAGGTGCGACCTATATTCCAGAAAATACGGTAAACGCTTCTTGAGTTGGTGTGATCTCCGTGCTCCTCGGATGCTGTGGTCTGTCCCTGAAGGAGCTCCAGTTCTGTTGTGCAGTGAGTTGGACACATTGTCCAACAAGTCCTTCTGTCTCCCACCTGCACCAGGTCCAGGGGACATCCTAGGACAGAGCTGGTCTTCCTGATGACCTCCTCCTCTCTGCTGGAGAGAAGCTGCTGCTCCAGCAGAAGATGGCTGAAGCCACCACAGAGTCAGAGCTCTGTCGGCTGTGGAGGGCCACTGTCCTGCATGTTGATGAACGGGTTTCTGCAGAACCTGAAGACCTGCAGGTTCTGGAGAACCCCCTACCTGCAGGATGGTGGCCCTCCAGGACTGGATTCTGTCCATTTAGTTTCTTTTTCCTCTCATTAATGAAGCCCCTCTTGTCTTCCAGCAGCCGTCGCTCCTCGGACCAGTTGGACCTGATGGACGGACGTCCTGTGCCCCTTCCGTCCTACGAGGAGGCGGTGTACGGCAGCTGGGGACAGAGGATCCCCCCCTGCTCCTCCCCCGGACCCACGCAGCTCCTCCTGGCCCAGGAGGCCCCGAACGACCAGCCGGACGGCAGCCTGCGGCCCCTCCTGCCCGGGTCTGGTCAGAGCCCTGAGAACGCCCCTCCCCCGTACGAAGAGGTGCCGTCCCGCCGTCGAGACAGGCTGAGCTCCGGGACACGTCTCCACGTCTCCGTCTCAGACGATAAGGACACTTGATTTCTGTCCCGGGGGGTCAGAACTGGACTGGCTGCACTTTTCTTGCGTCCTCGGCATCTGGACCAATCACACGGCAGCTGGGACGCCAGCTGAGCTGTGATTGGCTCCGAGACTCCTGGCTGAAGACTTGACGTGCTTTTTGTGAACGAACGTGACGCAACATGGAAACTTTGCACGAGCGCGTCTCTGCTGTCCGCTCGTTTTCAACCGGGTCAAAAAGAATTTGTCCTTGGAACGCTCCAGGGGGCGCACCTCGTCCTCCGAGGCGTTTTTGTCTTCGGTGTCGTCTCAGAGACGTTTGTCCAGCCCCTCCCCTCAGTGACGGGGCTCATCGGCTGCGTGCTGTTACAAAAACATGCCTGTTTCCATGGCGACCGAACTCTGGCGTTTAAGACTTTTGCACAACGTTTGTGTTGAGATTGTCCGTGCAGATTTGTGCACAAACTAAAATGACTGTCAGAAATGTTAAGGATTGTTTTGTTGATCGCTGACAACTGAATTTACAGAGACTAATGGATGTTTTTAATAAATAACCGTTCGTGTTTCTGTTCGTTCGTGTTTCTGTTCCACAAAGTGCTAAAACCTTGGAATGTGTCCGTCCTCATCTGCAGGGCCCTTTTCATTTTTAAATCTTTTTGCAGAGATGCCTTCTCAGACTTTGAATGTATTTAATAATATTTCATTTTATGGCCACAAATTGTAACTAATATATGGACTGTAATATTGACAGATGATTGTTTGTATTATTGCACAGAGTTATGAGATAATTAAATGTCTACGTGTTTTTAAGACGGGAAAATGTTTGAATGTTTCTGAGTTTATTAATGCTCTTCAGTTTAAATTCAGCGAGCCTCTCGACAAATCGTTCCGCACAAACGTTAAGGTTTACTGTATATTGAAATTGGTTTTAGTGGCCACCATATTGGTTTCTTTAATCTCTTTCCTGCTTGTTCAGGCAGTGGAGAGAAACCGCAGGCCAGACCTCTGAGTTTTTATTATTTATTATTAGACCTTTTTATACAGGTTAGTTCCCATTGAGAATCGAAGACTCATTTACCAGAGAGACCTGTTATAGACAACATGCAGGCAGATGAGAAAAAGAGCACACGAGGATGGAGGAAGCCAAAAAAATTTCATGTCTCACCGTGTCTTGGCCAGGAAACGGTGTGAAAGATTCAAAAAAACATTGCAACATACAATGACATCATAATACATTTATTCATTCAACCTTTATTTAGGCAGGTTAATCCCATTGAGCCTCGAGGCCTCATTCACAAGAGCGACCTGATTCAACAAAGAATGATGACAACCGCAACAGTAGATTTTCCTTAAACAATCAACAATAGACAAGAGAGAAATACAGATTTTTTTAAAACAAATTAAAACAAAGTAGCAAAACATAAGGTAGACAAAAGAGAGAAATACAGATTTTTTTTAAACAAATTAAAACAAAGTAGCAAAACATAAGGTAGATGTACAATATCAAAAACAGGAACATATCTGCATTGGTTTTTGCCAACAATCAATTTTTTTGATAGAGGTAGACAAAAACGGTGAGTTGTCCATGGACACTCCAGAAAGTTCTGATAAGATGGTAGTGTCTCAGCATCATGGTTCTGATGAGGCCACAGATGTCCTCAGGAGGGGGGGCAGTCAGAGTTTCCAGTTGCATATCCTCCATGAGCAATTTGAGATAAGTTGTCATGTCCAAGGCCAGCGGGGACGCCAAATTCAGATAAACAATTGTTTGGGTGGCCAGATTGTTTAAGTTCTGCTGGTACACTCCATGGTGACTCCAAACAGCCAGATTTATAGACATTCCACCTGGTTTGTGCTCGATGTAGCATTCTCCAAATTGAATCCTTAATGCTGGCGAGTTCCAGGATCTGCAAGTGGCCTACGATTCTCAGAATCGCATCCAGTTCACTTTGCAGTTGAGCTCAGTAAGCGTATGTCTGAGAGCTCAAGGCACAACTTAATCCTTCACATAAGGCTGGCAGCTTTACCATGAACTGCTGCTGATTACTTCCTAATTTGTCGATATCTTAGATATCCGCTGAATCCAAAATGCAGAAACACTGTTTTCATAAATCGTGATGTACACTTCTTCTACGTCCTCCACTGACAGCACAGATAGGTACATTATCTTCCACTCACTCCAGGCACTTGTCACTTTTTTTGCTTTACTGAATTCAGAAAACCTGTAGATGGACATAGATATCTACTTAGAATAGTAATTATGCTTCTCAAATTTATTAGTTTGTAATGTGTAGTACACACACATTGCAAACTAATGTGTTAAATATAATGCAATAAAGTTAACATTAGGTTAACACACTGACGCAAGCTTGTTTGTAGCAAATGCTAACAACATTTCAGGCAGTGAATACACGTTACAGCTCATTTTTATCTGGATGTAGAGGCCAAAACATTACATTAAATGTCTCTCCTTTTAAAAATATCCAGGTTAACATTAGGTTAACACACTGACGCAAGCTTGTTTGTAGCAGATGCTAACAACATTTCAGGCAGTGACTCACGTTTCCGGGTGGGTTTTCAGGTGGCGAATTAGAAGTGGTGGAACCAACCAGCGTCCTGTATTTTTATGCCACACACGCTGCAGTTCGCTGCTCTTCTATTTCCTACTTGTTCGAAGTTTTTATATCCAAAAGTTATGATGAACGCTGGCGCAGAAGCACGCTTCCGAGCCGGCGACGCCATGATTGTGATGGTTTGAGCTGAGGAGCTTGCGGCATGTGACTTTACGTCCGCGCGAGCAGAAGGGGGAGGAGGAGAGATCAAATTTAAAATAAATCAAATTAAAAATAAAAGATTGTTCACGAGTCTCAATTAAAAATAATTCAAATTAAAAATAAAAGATTGTTCACGAGTCTCAAATGGCGAGTCCGAGTCGAGTTGGAAGTCTTTTGAATGCAAGTCCGAGTCGAGTCTGAAGTCTCTGTTTTTGCTTGAATGCAAGTCCGAGTCGAGTCTGAAGTCTCTGTTTTTGCTTGAATGCAAGTCCGAGTCGAGTCTGAAGTCTCTGTTTTTGCTTGAATGCAAGTCCGAGTCGAGTCTGAAGTCTCTGTTTTTGCGACTTAAGTGCGACTCGAGTCCGAGACTCGAGTCCCCATCTCTGCCTGTCGGCAAGTTCAAAGGGTGTTGGAACTCTCACTTTATATGGCTCTGGTTTTTATAACTGGGAGCTGCTGATAAACATCTTGAATGCTCAATAATATCTCAGCTATGAGTTGAAAAGGAGGCACCGTGGATGCATTCCTGTCTCTCTGCCAGCTGTGCTCAAGTGCCTGACCTCTGAGATCCTGGAACTGGCAGGA
>JBBPBX010011616.1:36449-55598 GCA_038048925.1 Garcialebias charrua | reverse complement strand
ATCATTACTTGCAGATAATTAGGATTCTATTTGTTGTCTTGTATAACCAGGACGGCCAACGTCACTTGTTTACATCCTGCTCCGGCTCATTGATCAGGCCAGACTCCCAGCGCTGCCAAAGAGGAGCTCTCTGACCTCCTGCTCTGTGAACTTTTACCTCCTGCTGTGAGACAAGAAGAGAGAAAAGACCAGGGTTTAAAGTAGATAAGCTGCTGCTTATTGATCCTCTCAATTTAAGATCAGAAGCACAGACTAATCCAAGCATTTGCAAAACTATTTTTTTTTTTAGCATGATGATACAAAACCATACACCATGATCTAGATAATGTCTATTTTATTACTAGGTTTGTAATTTAACCTGAATATAACTTTCTTATGTGTGAAACATTTTCTGGGTCTGCTCATTATAAGACACTTTTCTAAACATAATTAATAGTACAAATATTTATGAAAAGAATGCCTGTTTACTGCTTCTTACCTGCGTTTGCTCAGACTTTTTCTGATCTTTTGCAGTAGGGGGTGGCCAAACCCGCTCCAGTTTTCTCCTTGACTGTAACTTTACATCTAAAGAACAAAGAAAGAAAATTCAAATAAACAAAATTAGATTAAAATGAAACTTCAGATCTTTCGACTGCTATTGTTTTAACAAAACTACAATCATAAAAAGGTCATAGCGGTTTATGTGAATGCTATTTTATAACTCTTTATATTGCTGTCATTTTACCTCACATGATTTTATTTTTGGGGGGAGGGGGTGTACATTTTGTTATTCTTCTGGCCAATTGTCCCAGATTGCATCAAAAGTAGTCTACTACAGCTAGCTACCACTTGTGTTTAAAAATGACAAAAGGAATTTTGTGCAAACAGCAGCATATTTCAAATGTGTTGTCAACGTAAAAGTTTGTAAAACAGCATCAGTTATGATTTTTGTTGGTTAGCATTGCTTGAGAAATAATAAGTCCTCTGATCTTGGCCTCATTTGAACTAGCGGTTAAATCATCAATTTATGAGATAAGATAAGATAAGATAAGATAAGATAGAACTTTACTGTTTCCCCTACCATTTTTCAAGCAGGGAGCCCTGTGTACTGACCCCAACCCCACAAGTGACGTAGCGCTAAGCTAGCAGCGTACAATACATAACTAGCTAAAAAGCTATGACTTCTGAGGTAGCGCTTCTCTCTCCCTCATGCTGTGTTGTCCTCACCCCCCCACACTTGAAAATTGTTGGTACAAAAGACGTTTCGACCTCTATACAGAGGGCTTTATCAATTCTATGACATAGAATTGATAAAGCCCTCTGGATAGAGGTCGAAACGTCTTCTGTAACAAATAAAGTCCAGTTGATCTTGTATTGAACACCTTTTTTTGATTGTATCATGTCCTGGACGACTGAGAATCTTCACCAGCATGTTGGTACAAACATCACACAGCACAGACGTAGCTATCTACCCACCTCCATCTACAAAAATCATGAAAGATATGAGTGACCTGCCAAGGCAAGTAAATTAGAGGAACCACTGAAGTTTTTAGATCATGCAGGAACTTGTTCATAATGAATTAATCTTCTTCTTTCAGCTTTTTCTTGAAGAATGAATGAATGGATGAGAACTGAATGAGAATTAGTCAATATTTCTCCAAAATGAGGTTGCTCAAAAGGGTACACAACAGGTATAATTATTTATCATCTATCGGCGACAACCACACTGAATCATGACTTTAAATCTAACTCAAATTATTACGGATTTGTTTTCATTTCATTAAAGGGGACCAAATATTGGTCCTATAAATTTTTATGGTATGTCTGTGGGCAATCCAGACCATGTTCATTCAATTTAATGCACAAAATAATTCTTAGATAATAAAATATCCCCTTTCTAGTTGTGCCTTTTCTGACTTCCGTTCTGAACGAGCTGTTTATGATAAGGCCACGCCCTTCAAAAATCTGTTTACATTAACTCCGCCCTCCAAAGGGGACCCTGAGTCAGACCCAGAGGCAGACGCCATTTTGGGCAGGGCAAATGAGGCGCTGACGCGTCGCGTAGGCCGCTGAGAAACATCCATAAGTGAAATGAAATTGTCAGATTTTATACAGTCTACTCTGCTAACATGTTTTGTGCTACTCTAATTACAAAACAACATTTAATATTACATTTTTATGTGCCGTAAAGGGTTACTTTCATATATTCCAATTTACAACCAGCTACCTAGTTTTTCCTGTTCCGTTTGTGAAGTTTTTACAAAATAAAACTCTAGCAATCTGTACCTCAGGTGATGGACATCAATTAGAAGATCTAATACTGTGCATGATCCATGAAAGATGTGGGCTAACAAGCTTTATCCTAAAACTCAGGAACAAATGTTGTCTGATTATATTTGTCTCCTGGTTTGTTACTCAATTGTCTGTTGGGTCGGATACATTTAAATATGCACCTATCTTTCTAAAATGTACAAATGTCACTTTAAAACAAGAGACGTGTTCAGTCTGTTGGTGACTAGCTGGCAACAATTTCACTTTTATGTGTTCTTAACTATAAACATTTAATCACTTTGACTGGAAATACATTTAGAATACTTAATATTGTTTATCACAACGACTGCTTCACTGAAGGTTCTTAATGACATTGTTGAAGCATTGGATGCTAAGGATTATTGTGCTGCACTTTTCCTAGACCTGTCTAAAGCTTTTGACACTGTGGATCATAACATCCTGTGTCATAAGCTCTCAGAAATCGGTTTCTCTGATCACACCATCGGTTGGTTTTCTAATTATCTTTCCGATCGGAGGCAATGTGTTCAACATAACGGTACTTCTTCCAGTTATTTAACAGTTAAAAATGGTGTACCACAAGGCTCAGTCTTAGGACCAACCCTCTTTACAATCTACATAGCTAATGTAGGTCACTGCATCCCTGATGCATCCTTACATTTCTATGCTGATGATACAGTTGTTTACTGTCGAGCTAAAACAGTAGCTAAGGCTTTCCATTTTCTGCAATCTGCTTTTGACATCATCCAGTCATATTTGTTCCATCTCAAACTTGTCTTAAATACTGATAAAACAAAAGGGATGCTTTTTTCAAGTAGGAAGTCGGTCCCATCAGATCCTCCTCTGATTTTATCCTCAAACGGTGTCCCTATTGAGTTTGTTGATTCCTATAAATATTTGGGTATCCTGGTTGATTCACATCTCTCTTTTAAACTCCACGTGGAAAACCTAGTAAAGAAACTGAAAGTTAAACTGGGTTTCTTTTTCAGAAATAAATCATGTCTAACACTGAATGCTAGGAAACGCCTTGTATCTGTGACTTTCCTTCCCTCCATTGATTACGGTGACATTATCTACATGAATGCTCCTACAAGCACCCTGCGGATGTTGGATGTTGTCTATCATGGTGCACTAAGATTCATAACTGGCTGTGATTATCGTACCCACCACTGCACCCTGTATTCACTGGTTAACTGGACATCATTAACCTCACGCAGACTCTTCCACTGGTACATTTTCATCTTTAAATCACTTCTTGGTCTGCTGCCCTCATACATCTCCTCCTACATGTCTTTGCGTGAGTGCAGCTACAGCGTGCACTCTCAGGACATGATTACCTGCAGTGTTCCGTCAGTGAGGACTGAACTTGGAAAAAGGGCCTTCTCCTATTCTGCTCCTGCTTCATGGAATATCTTACAAAAAGATCTGAAGCTCTCGACCTTGACTTCTCTAAATGGTTTTCAGAATCTGTTGGAATCATGGCAAAAACCAATGCAGATATGTTCTTGTTTTTTATTTTATACATCCACCTTATAACGTTTTGCTAGTTTTTGATACTTAAAAAAAAAAATCTGTATTTCTCTCTGATGTTTTTTCTATTGTTTATTGTTTAAGGAAATTCTACCATTGCTGTTCATCATTATTTAGTTTGTAGCAGGTCGCTCTTGTAAATGAGTCCACAAGGCTCAATGAGATTTACCTGACTAAATAAAGGTTGAATGAAATCTGTATAGTGTCTTGTTGACACTGAAGGCCAGGTAAAGCAACGCAAAAAATATTCACACATCTTGTACATACTTTATTCCTGCAACATTTCCACAAAAACTCTTTAACTAACTGAAATAATTTATATTTGATCCACAACAGATAAACAAACCAGAGCTGCTGCTGGATCAAGTTGGAGGTCAAGTAGATGGAGTCATGCCGCCACTCAGCCTGTTGGCACCTACAGCCTAAGATCAAGTTTAATGAAGAACATGTCCTTGACCACGAGTGACAGGGATGGCACTTAGTTTATGTTAAGAATCCAGTTTCAACTCTTTGAGATGGTAATGTGGATAAGCATTCATTAAAGTGCTCAGACTAGGTGGTTGGGATGCAGAAGCAATCTAATCTAAGTGACTTTTTGCATGCTTTCACTTTGAAAGAACCATCGGAAAGACGAAGAACTCAGTTTACATAATGGAAGTTGTATAAAAGGAAAAGTACTGCTGTATGAAACACATACAGTACATTATGGTATTTCTTTGTTTAGGACTGGGTGATGCCATACAATACACAACATACCTGATCTGAGGGTCTGTGTACATCTGGACTTTTCTTCATTGTCACTTTTATGTCTGAACTCCCCATATAGTTTGCTTCGCTGTTTTTGCAGCTCATCCTCTCGTTCCCTCGTCTCCCGAATGTCCTTCTCTACGTCTGGCTGCAGTGCCATGGCTGGACGAAGCTTGAAGAAAGGGTTTTGTTTGAAGATGGGGGATTCCTGTCTCCTTACACCCTCTTTTGTTTTGTCTCTAGTCTTTACAGCAGATGTAGAGGCTTCACTGCTTATTGATTCCAAGCTCTTGTGGGATCGCAGTTGTTTGTCCTGTTTTGAGTAAGGGAATAACCAAGTTCTTTCTCGAGAACTTCCAGTTGGACTCTTGCATCCGAGATTTTCTGGATTTTTGTCACTTTTAGTGGTTTCAGAGCTATTTAGTCTGAGGGATTGTGTTCTAGGGACAGAGCAAATCTTAAGAGAAAACATCTCAAGGCTGTGTGTGCGCTCCAGGATAGACGGATAGACATCACCTTTCATTAATGAGGCAGGATGTTTTTGGTGCCTTGACTGGGTCTTTGTCTTGTCTTGTTGGAAAACCTCAAACAACAGTTTTGTCTCCTTTAACTGGCGAACTTCCCCTCTGCTGTAAGCTCCTGGGATCTTACCCTGACTGACCAGAACTTGTTCTTTTTGAATTTCCTGACTAATTTCTTTCTGCATCTTCTTTTCAGAGAATTGCCAGTTGCTAGGCTTACTAGTACAAGCATTAGAAAGGAGATATTCAAGAGGGAGATTTGTCTTGAAGGGAATCTCCAGCACATCTGGACTATCTGCAAGGTTGAAAACACCTTCAGCTCTCTGCAAGTTCTGCTTACCCTGGGCGGCCTCATGTATTTGTCTCTCCTTGGAGGTTTCAGCAGCTGAGAATAGATGACCAGTGGAAATAAAAGTTGATTCCGAGCAGGATGTTTCCCGAGTATTGTCAAGAAACAAATCTGAAGATGCTGAGCATTTGTTCTGATTATCTAAAGATTCAACTTTGCTTTTGTTGAGCTGGTCTGGCAGGTCTGGCATTGTGAAAAAACTTGTATTTGCTTTTGTCAGGAACAGCTTTTCATTCTTGTCTTCTGTTTGGTTTGTCTTTGTTTCCTCCCTCTTCACATTAATTAATTCATTCACCCCTTCCTCTTCATCACTTGTCATACTTTCACCTCTTATTTTTCCTGTTTTAACATACGTCCTAAACCCAACCTCTTCCTCAACTCTGACCTCTTTGCTTATCTCTTGAAGCATATTAGGGATCTCCTCGTGTCTTTGCTGTACCATTTGCAGACGATGAAGCAGTTGCTTTCCTTGTTGGATATCAGTAACTATTCTCCGGCTTGCATCTTCCTGCTCAACCATTTCTTCAGAATTGTCACAGAAAGGGAGTTGTGTTATTTGGGTTTCTGAAATGTCACTCTCTCTCTGTAAGCAGTCACACTTGGTGAGGTTGCGATCCAAAGATATGCCCCCTTGGTCGCCATTGCCAGTAGTCACTTCTCCAGAGAAGACTTCTACTTGTGGTTGATTGGTTGCCTCTTCCATCATAACTTGGTTAAATTTGCAGAACTTTGATGTCTCAGGAGTTTGAAGTTCATCTTTGTTTGCACTGAAACCAGGTGGTGTTGGTTGGTAGTCATTGGTCTCAGTTTCAAAGTTTTCATCAGAAGTTGAAGATACTTGTTGTGGAAAACTTCTTCTGTTCCTTTGGTTTCCCCCAGAGTTTTCCTGTTCATCACTCAAAATTATTTCTTTAGTCTCCTCATTTGATTCTTCATCTTCTGATCTGCTATTTTCATACTGTTTTCCAGGTTTATCATAGCCTGTTTCCACTGGGCAAGATGTGCCATCCATGAATGTTCGATCCTGATAAGCTGTTGAAGTAAAATTATTGTCATTGTTGTCCAAAGATTCCCTTGAAGAATGAGTTGTACACTTTATCCATCTTGTCCTGTTCGGTCATTAGCTGCTTCTCACCGTGGTGCCTGTCTAAGCTGTTAGGATTAGCTTTAGTACTTGAAGCGTCAGTTGCTCCATTTGAAAGGGTCATACCAGAATTACTGGCTGTTGTGTTTGTGCTTCCTTCTGTTGGCAGCAAAGGACTTTCACAGGTTAAAAAAGGAGGGTTGGGTTGAATGCAAACATTGGCTGGGCCTTCATCATTGTGGGTCCATGCAAGGGCAGCAGAAGAAGTGTCTGCTTCATCTCGGGGCCTTTCATAAAAACATTCTGTGAAACTTCTTGAAAAATTTATCTTATTGGAGTCTGTTTTCATTCGAAGAAAAACATTTTTCTGGGACACAAGAATTCTGGAGCGGAATCTTTTCTATAATTTCAAACAAGCTCCTGAAGCAAGTAAAGGTCTTTCATCAGTATATTCCTGAAAGATAACTTGATGAGGAGACACATGAAAAGCCTTACTTAAACTTGCCAAAAAATTTACCCAATGCACTCCCACACCCAAAATATAGATACAGTAATTAATTGATCTATTCTTATTTATCCATATACTAGGTCACCACAGCGAACTAACAAAGACTTGGCAGTTTATTTTTTTATGCTGGATACCCTTCCTCATGTAATCACAAACCACCTAGCTACAATAAAAGCCCTCTGTGTGGAGCAGAAAGCTGCCATGAAATGTACCCTGTCTAGGGCACCCCACTTCCCTGCTTGCATCCTTTCGTCTGTGAACTCTTAAGAGCTTCTTTTTATTTTATTTTATCCTGCATACCTTCCTAATTCGAAGGACTTGATCAGCTGGTTTCTCAACAAAATTGATCAATTTCTCCCGACATGAGTCAGGGTTAGGAGGACCCGTCATACATCGACTGAAACAAATTGGCTTTCATGATGACAACTGGATTCTGTTGTTTGGATTGGTGAAATTCATGTGGATGTGTCAAAGCTTGGCAGCACTCAGACTGAATTATGTGGAGCTGCGTCAGACAGCTGGAGAAGGCTGTTATCAGGACTGTGGACTCTATCAGCACACATGAAGGTGGGAATATCTGGAGAAGCTGTAAGCTATGGCTTTGGCGTAAGGAATCAATTTGACTGTTTGAAGCTTTCCATCAGATAACTTTTACCAGCGAGACTTTAAGGGGCCGTTTACACAGCGCGTGTTTTGAGTGAAACCGCTCCTTTCTCTCTGCGTTTGTACTTATGCTGCGTTCCAGTTGTCCTCGGAGGTCGTAATTACGAGCTTCCGAGCAGTAAAAATCAACTGGAACGCCCCCTCAGGTCGTAATTACAACTCGTGGACTCGGTCTCGCCGCACCATACCCGAGTTCGCCGAGATCATCGTTTCAAAATGGCTGCTCCTCGCATCAACAGTGAGTGAAAGAGTTACTTTTTACTCTTTTTCGCTGTTCTTTGTGGTTTACTCAGCCGTAACTTCACATTAACGCATTCAGGCACTGTAGTTCTTTACAGTAATGATAATGATATGTTTAAACAGCCGCTGTGCCTCGACAACGGCATGCTAAACGGGTGTGAGGCGGCATTGTTGTGGTTTAGCACAGTACTCGTTTTAGCTGTTCAGCGTTCATTGTTTATCATTAACTCAGTAACACATGTCGTACTTTAGGTGTTTCTAAGCTGTTTGTGTTTTCTAAAGAACGTGATTGTTGTCGTGTTGATCAGTGTTTTTCAACCAGTGTGCCGCGGAACACCAGTGTGCCGCGAGAGATTGTCTGGTGTGCCGTGAAAAATTAGTAAATTATGAAATTTTTATTAACTGGTGTAATTTCCTTACCGCGCGATAGGTGGCAGTATAGAGCATAGCGTCGCACATTAAAACAAGAGAAGTAGCGGCACATGAACGTGACGTGAGCAGTGAGCAAAACAAACCAACAGCAAGGATCTTCTCAAACAAACAGCGATGGAAAACTTTTTCAAAAGAAAAAATACTAAATCCGGTCTGGTCCCTGGACAAAATTCGGACCCAGATGAAGGCCCAAGTGGAAATCAGAAGAAGGCAGAAACTGTGAACGTGAGACTGTACAGTAAGTCTCTTTTGGATTTACTTTTAGCTATTTTGACATTGCTCCCATTTTCCACAACATATCTGTGCAAAGTGAGCTTCTCCAGCCTAACTGCCATGAAAACTAAAAGCAGAGAGAGACTGAGAGCTGTTGAGGAAGAGCTTTGTGTGTGTGTTTTCTTAATTCGTGCCAGAATATCAGCTTTGTGTTCATCCAAACAGGCACAGGTTTCACACTAAGTGAGTAAAATGTAGAGAGAATGGTAGCACTGTTCAGGTGTATTTGAAGGCATGTTAAGTGCAATTTCATCCTCTTTAATTTTAAGACCACATTGGTGTGGCACTGTTCAGGTGTATTTGAAGGCATGTTAAGTGCAATTTCATCCTCTTTAATTTTAAGACCACATTGGTGTGGCACTGTTCAGGTTTATTTCAAGGCATGTTAAGTGCAATTTCATGTTAAGTGCAATTTGAAATAAGAAATATAAAACATGATAAAAATACATTTTTGTGTTAATTTCATTCCTATTCAAGACACTTTGATAAGAATGACTATATATTTAATATAGGCGGATACATTGTATCTATGTTTACAATTTTGGTTGGTGGTGTGCCTCGGGATTTTTTCAATGAAAACACTGTGCCTTGGCTCAAAAAAGGTTGAAAAACACTGGTGTTGATGATGTAGCTGCGTCGGAGACCTGCAACCTTGTTGTTCTTTGTTCACCTTTACATGTGTTTTTAGCTAGTAAACTAATGTTTTGCACCATAAACTGTTTTTAAAAGGTCTATCAAGATTTATCTTGGCTTGTCAGGGTGGGAATCCAGTTTAACAGAATCAATTATTTTGTTTAAAAAAAATGCAAAACTTGAAACCCAAACCATCCTGTCAATCCACAGCTGTGTGTGTCTGTGTGTGTGTCTGTGTTGGGGGTGTGTGTGTGTGAGAGAGTGAAAATCGACCTTATTTATACTTATTATTGTGGGTTAGTTTTGTGAGTTACTGTCATCTGTGATTTGTTGTTAACCATGTGTATATTTCTTTGCAGTTTATGTCGACATGAAGATGAACATGTTCCTGGACCCGAGCAGACAAACCTGTTTCCCTGGTCCCTTGTCCCTTGCAGAGCACAGAGGAGAGCAGACTGATAACCCGGCTGATAGATAATTGTGAAACAAGAGATTACTGATTTTTATTTGTTGCACAAATGAATGTTCAGGAACATTTCATTGTTTAATTTGCACAAAACTGTCATTTTCTATTCGGTGCATTTTGCCAGCTGCTACTGGAACAGTGTCTTTGTGTCCAACATTACTAAGTAAGATTTTTGTGAAGTTAGTTATTTTGATTTAGTTTTAGCTGGTAGCTCATTTTACTGAGACCTCAGACCTCAAATTGTACCTGTGCCTTGTTGTCATACGTTATTAAAAACAATTTGAAATAACAAATGCACAAATTCTTGTCTTACTTCACAATAAGTGTGGTTTTTCAGTAGAATAAAGGAAAGTAGGTAATGAAAATAAACTATTTAGATTGAAAGTAAATTCAGTGTAAAAGAGGAACACCTCTGGTATTCACACACGACAATTTGTCAAGATGCACTGCATAGTTTTTCATCAATGTTTTTGGAAACCGATGTACTTGCAGAGAAACTAGTGCTCTCATGTTCTCATTGGGCAGAGTTTTAAAATTACTACATAGAAATGCTTTATTTAAGCACTGACTTTTAAGCAGGTGTTATTGTTGTGGGAAACTAAGTTTTGAAGCTGTAAAATGTGTTTACCTATACCAGCTTATGTTTTGGCGTGGTTTATCCACACAGATATAAATGACAGCGAGAGAGTGGCATGTCAGATAAACACATTTAATCAAAACAGCACTATAACAACACTAGAACATTTTTTGACAAGTTATGACAAGCTAATACAAGTACAGCATCCACACATCACAGTAAAGAGTAATTTAGTCATTTTCATCCTGCCTTGGACAGCTGTTTGGGTGATCCTGACACACTGGTGAAGCCCCAATGCAGAGGTTATGCAGAAGGCAGGCTGCCATGATGACAATCATCACCACAGCATCAATTCGTTAGGCCAGGGGATGAAGGTGTGTCCCATTGTGCAAAATGGCCTTCAGTACTTCCATGATGATCCTGTGTGCTGAGGACTGCGAGACCAAATTTGTCAGACATCTCCCTGAAGCTGTTCTGGTTGGCCATGTACCACAGGAACATCAGGACCTTCTTTTCTACAGGGACTGGTGCTGCACCTTGACAGTGCTCCTTCCTTATGCCTTTCTCCTGCAGCTGCATCATTACAGATGTGAACTGGGTCTTGTTGACTCTGAAATGACGCACAAACTTGTTGTCATCCATGTTCAGCATCACCTCCCATAGTCTTCATGATTATTCCATGTGTCCGTAGGTTTGTGTGTATCAGCAGCATCCTAAAATACAAAGAAATTAAATTGTTTTGTTACTATGGACCATATGAGTCTGAAATAAAGTTTTGATTGATTGAAGTTTAATAACAATTTTAACAATAAACCGTAAAAACGTCTGCTAATGGTTTGAGGTAGTAAAAAGAAAAGAAAAACAATGTTCAGCACTTTCTGACTTTATTTATCTAATGATAACTTCTGTACTGCTGCTATAATCCTAAAAGAGATCGAATTAAAACTATAAAGTAGATGTAAGAGCCTCAAGACCATAATTAACAAAAATAAGCTTATTTATAAATAAATAAAAACTACTGGTTAAAACAACATACCTGGTTAACATTTCAAGAGCCTCAGAATTGCTTTTCAACTTCGCTGCTGGTCTGGAAACCTTTTTATAATCCAACAAAGCAAGAACAACAACAGCTTCGTAGCGGGCGTCCATCTTGTTTTCGTCATCGTGCCGACAAGCTAACTGGAACGCATTTAACTCGGTGATGACGTCATTCCGGGTTCATAATTTCGACCTCCAAGGCAACTGGAACGCAGCATTATCATTGACACGAGTCCACTGGCCCCCCTCTTTGAATCAGATGGTTTTAGAACTCACCCTTAAGAGTGGATCTTTTTCGCTGAGCCCCCGCTGAGCTTTTGTTGGAAGACGTGCGCGCAGCACGCACACGCGGACAGCCAGCATTTCTAACAACGCCGGTGGACTGGACACGCACCACTTTCTGAACTACAGCTGATGGAATATATTTTGAGTCTCATATTTAATTAATCTACACCTGAATTACCTGCATCTGTGTTGGAAGAGACACAGTTGGATCCAGTTCTTATGTCACTGTTTTTTGAACCGGCAGGCGGATATTTCACTTGTCACGCTGCACAATATCAGAGAGTCAGAGAGTCTTTATTGTCATTTGCACCGCATGTGGTACATGTGATGAAAACGAGATTATGTACACGAGGTCCCAGTTACATCCAACAACAAATGCAAGAGAAAAACAGTAATAACATCTAGAATTAACTAAGAAAAACATCAACTAGTAATACACTAAGCTTAATATAGTGGGAATAAACAGCAGCACGAACATGAGTTTGTATGAGCAGATGGTCACAGATGAACACAGATGAACACAGCAACAAGAAAACAGATCAGCATCAGCACAATGTGATATTTTGCAGTGTTTATTTTTTATTTTATTTTTATTTATTCATGAGTCTAACAGCCTCAGGGTAGAAGCTGTTCCTCAGTCTAGTGGTTCTACATTTGATGCTCCTCAACCTCCGTCCTGAGGGGAGTGGGGCAAAGAGTGAGTGTGCTGGGTGAGTGAGGTCTTTCATGATGCAGGTGGCTCTTTTCCTGCATCTGGAGGTGTAAATGTCTGTGATGGTGGGGAGACTGACTCCAACAGACTTCTGTGCAGCCTTCACCACTCTCTGTAGAGCTTTCCTCTCTTCAACTGTGCAGCCTCCTGTATGTGTGTGCTAAAAATATATATATATATATAAAATAAAATAAAATATATGTGCTAAAAAAGAACAGTTTAACAATAATAAACAATATTTATGTTAGCGTGGGAGACATATAAAGTTATCTGAACTAAATTAATCTATCTGGACTCAAGTTACGTGATTTAAACGATGCATAACATGCTGCCTGTTTAAAGTTGAAAATGAAGATGACAGGTTTTTTTTATTATTATTATTATTTTTTTTATTCAACACCACAAACTGTACGTCACACAAACACTGAGAATTAAACTGAACACTATTAAAACACGTTAACCGAACTGTAAATACGTTAAAAGACTGGACTCTGCTGTTTTCATCATGGATTCTGGTCTGGTCCGATCCAAACCGGTCCGGTTGGTGAAAGGACAGCTTCTCGACCTCGTAGAAAAATAAATAAATAAAATAAATCAGTTGGTTGTTGTGTGATCAAAGTAAATACAAGCAAACATTATTAAGAACGTTGTTTACCTGCTGGAATCAGCTGTTTATCACGGAGTAAAGTCCGACATCATCCTCATCGACTCAGTTCTGGTCTACAGTCCACTCAGCGTCTGGTGTGCAGCTTGTTAGATGAAGTGGTCCCGCCTGGTGTCAAATCTGTCGACTATTATCCAAATCCAGCTTTAACTTGTTGTTAAGTTATTGTTAGCTCAACGTTTAGCCCAGAAGAACGCAGCAGTCTGCCAGCAGAGTGAAGCAGCACGCATGCGCAATAGGTGAAGGTTCAAAAATTCACAGCGCCAACTAATGACCCGGCATGGTAACTACACTGGATTCATGAGGGGAGGGGGAGATCATGAGGGAGGGGGGAGATTCGAGCGGATCCATGTAAACACTTGAATTTGCCCGTGTAAACATAAAATTTTTCATCTAATTAACATACCCCAAACCTCCGTTTCCCCCCACAGTGTCTGTGTAATAGAGGTGTTGTTTCTTTGCCCGAGCCCGACCCTACCCGAGCCCTACCCGACTTCGGGTAGGGTAGGGCCATATTTTTGCGTTTGATTGGCGGGCCGCGGGTCGGGCTCGGGCTTTGATGTGGTTTTTTTTAATCATACAGCACAAACAAAACTAAATAAAAATGCACACAATATAAAATTGTTTTAATCTGCTTGTAAAGAATATAAGGCAGTAAGTTTATTGATGAGGAAATAATTAATAGAGTGAATTTAGATGGTGAAAACCGCAGCGCAGAAAACTCAGCCAGAGAGCAGGCGCGCGGCGCGCGCCTGGACAGCGTCTCCCCCGACATGCTGGACTTTTTAGTGACATTTCTCGAACCATTTTACCGTGCACAGAGAGAACTGGAGGGTGACAAATATCCCACCAACCTGGTTTGTCTCTGGAATGAGAAACTGAAGCAACACTGCCAGTCCTCACACACAGACTCTCCGCAGCAGGTGTTTCTGCGCGACATGCAGAAGTGCTGGAGCGCAAAATTATTATCCACGACTTGCACAGAGTTGCATTATTTCTGTGGCCTAACTTTAACAAGCTCAAAATTATGTCACCAGCTGACGTGCGTCAGGTGCACGCTCACGTCCGCACACTGCTCTCATCTGCGGCGGAACAAGTTGCCGCATTCCTGACATTCCTGAAGCTTCAAAAGTCACTGCGAGCAGCGCGCTCACACCTCCTCCATCAAAACACAGAAGAACAACATCAAGTTCTTTTGCTGAGTGGGAGAACGCAGTAAAAGCTTAATAAATAAACGTAGTGTTTTTTTTTTTTTTTTGTTTTTTTTTTAATCGGGTAGGGTCGGGTCGGGCGGTGATTTCTAGGAAATCAGCGGGCTCCCTCGGGCTTGGGTAATTAAACTAAGGGCTCGGGTAGGGTAGGGCCGTGGATTTCCGGCCCGATGACAGCTCTACTGTGTAAACAGGGCCTTAAGCTAGATTCACACTCAACGCGTCGCGCAGCGCGCAAGGGTGCGCCTTCCAAAAGTGACGCAATTTCACAGTCCCCGCCCCTGCACGTTGGCCCCGCGCGTGGGATTAGCGCGTGTCGTGCACCTCTGAATTTTTGAAACTCCGCAAGCCTATGCGCGCGCCGTGGGCGCTACGATTTGATTGACAGGTCCCCACCGACAGCCTTCACCCTCTTCACGCCGGAGCCTGCAGCTGTTTGCGCCGCTGTGGTCGTGGAGACGGCGTCGCGACGCATGGAGGAATGTTTTGTGACACAAATGTATTAAATTCTCCTTCATTCCTGATCTGGAGTCGGACTTTTCTTTTGTTTTTTCGCCAAAAGTCACGTGATCGCTTTCTCCTCCGCTGACTCCATGCATTAAAACCGCAAATAAAGACAACAGTTCAGCACGCGAGCGGAAAGCTATTTGTTTTTGTTGTGTGATTTCAAACAGTTCTTCTTCTACGGTAGATTTCTTCTTCTACACCTTTCTTGCAACATATGCACAGGTTTTAGAGGGTACTGCCTCCTGCTGGTCCGTAAAAGAACAGCACTTTGCCATGCGCCGCCGTGCATCAACCATAAACACAGTGGCGACACTGTAAACGCATTTCGCCGCACGGCAGAGTGCACGCGCGGCGCGCGCGCTCCAGCCTGCGGACCAAAGCGCGAGTCTGAAGGCCGAGATACACTTGAGCGTTCTCACGATACGCCTATACGCAACGTACGTACGTCAAGGCAAAAGCGTAGCCCCGCGTAGCCCCTCAGGGCACATACGCGCAAAGCTTTTTTTTTACGTCCGCGTGCGCGATGCGCGGTGTCTGACCATAAACTTCCCCGGCGCCGGACTGTTTTGTATGTTACACAAATGAAATAAATTCCCCTTCTTTATCGCTGATCGGGCCTTTTCTTTTGTTTTTTTGCCTAAAGTCAAGTAATCACTTCTTCCTCCGTTCACTCCATGAATGAAATGAATGAATTCAGGTCCTACCTGGGTGCGCAATGTTTTAAATATCCCTGGTGGGCTGTGTGCTGCAGGAAAAGCACTCCCTGTTATTATTTTTATTTCTGAGAGAACTTTTTATAACATATATAGTAGAAACACCGTATCAGAACACCGCCGCGGTCTTCAGCGAGCTACATGAGCTGACTGAAAGCTGTCAATCATTTCAGTAGGCGTGTCAGCAAGTGACCAATCAGCGAGCTCAATTGAGTCCCCTTTCTAAGTACGGTATACCCACTACAGAAATGTAGACTACACCACTGTTTACTTGTGATTCCTAGAGTCTCCAAAAAAGAATGGGAAGCAGAGCTTTCAGTTATCAAGCTATTCTCTTGTCTTGTGGAACCAACTTTCACTTTTTTTCTGTGAGGCTGAAACATTGTCTAGTTTTAAGATTAGGTTTATAGTCTTTCCTTTTTGATGAATCCTATAGTTAATATTGCTTTGGATTTCCTGAGCTATCACTTGGTTATGCTGCTATAGACTTAAACTGCTAGAGGCTTAGACTGCTAGAGGACAAACTAACCACATTTGATCACTCTGCTGCTGTCTTTACTTGCTCTACTCTACCTGTTTGTATTTGTAATTATTACTCTCCTTAACATGTATTTTTTTGTCTTTCTTCTTATAGAAAGCACTCCTGGACCTGCCATTCTGTGTTCGTTTGTTCCTCCTTCCTGCCCTCTCAAACCTCAGCCGGTCAAAGCAGATGGTCGCTCGTCCTGAGCCTGGTTCTGCTGGAGAGTACTTCCAGTTCAAAGGGAGGTTTTCCTTTCCACTGTTGTCAGTGTGGGAGACTGTGACAAAATGAAGATTAAAGAAGATCTGTTGGCTTCCTTGGATAGATAACTTTTAGTAATTGGCTTTAGTATGTATGTGAATGCTTCTGTTCAGTGCCCTGAGACAACTTATGATGTGACTTGGCGCTATAAACTGATTAATTTAATTTTGAACTGAACGTGAATTGAATTGAATATACTGTACATATCTGAAAAGCTTGAAACATGAGGGAGTGGTGGCGCAGAGGTTAGAGAAGGTGTACCTGAGATCGGAATATCGCTGGTTCAACTCCAGGTACAGAAACCATTAAAATGTGGGTGGGATAGGGGAAACATCTACAACTGCCTCCACCCTCATTTGCCCCACTCTGGACTCTTGAACAAGGCCCTTAACCCCCACCATCCTCTCCCCGGGGAGCCCCAGATATAGCAGCTCTCTGGTCCACACAGTGGGCTGTGGTAGCTCGGTGGTCTGTGGTTGTGTCAGGAAGGACATCAGCATACTATTAATTGCCAACTCTTTGTGCGACTCAGTTCACTGTGGTGGCCTCTGAAGAATGGAGCAGCCAAAATTAAAAACTAAATTGAAAAGCTTGAAACAACTTACAAAATGAACAGTCTCGATGCATAAGCAATGAAACACCTTCATAATAATAACTTTTATTTATAACGCACTTTACATCAAACAGATCTCAAAGTGCTACAATGAAAAATAAAATCAAGATAAAAATCAACCATAAATGCAACAAAGAAGAGGAACAACCAAGAGGATGGAGCCTCACAGATGATTGCATCAAAAACTTAAAATTCACAAAATGCAGATAAAATACTCAAAAAACTGGGTGCAATAAAAAACAAAAGCACAATTAATTATTTAAAAAACTGGATAAAAAGAAAGGTTTTAAGACCTTTTTTAAAACATGTCACGGTCTGTGGGGCCCTCAGATATGAGGGCAGGGCGTTCCACAGCCGAGGGGCAGCGCAGGAGAAAGCCCGGTCTCCCATTGTGCGAGACCGAGACCTGGGAGTGAGAAGAAGATGGGTGTTGGAAGAGCGGAGAGTGCGGGAAGGACAGTGAGGGGTGAGAAGTTCTTTTAAATAGGATGGTGCATTACCGTACAGGCACTGGAAGGTGAGCAGATAAATTTTGTACGTGATCCGGGCAGAAACAGGAAGCCAGTGTAGTGAACGCAGTACAGGAGTGATGTGTTCATACTTACGCACTCTCATCAGGACCCTGGCAGCGCTGTTTTGGACATACTGTAGTTTTTGTATGTTCTTGCCAGGAATCCCGAAGAGAAGTGCATTGCAGTAATCCAGTCATAATCCAATCATACCACTCTGATGTTATTCATCTATTGTATGATTTTTTTTTAATTCACTATTGCTATTGTATTTTTGAGAAACTCCATACAAAAATACATTAAAAATTGCTGCTTTTTCATAAATTGTGTGCTTTGACCTTTTGGTAGCAGTATACTGTATTATGCAATGTGGACAACATTTTCCAGTTTCACAACAGCAGGAATTTAGCAAAGAAGTAAGAAACCCTTTTTTTTCCCTTCTTTAAAAAAAAAAAAGTTTTATGGCTCAGATATACAAAACACATTTTAAAATAGGAGGGACACCAAAAGGCAGACTTTCTGTGACTGAAACTGTCTTTTTATATTTTAGTTTTTTTTATTTATTTACTGAAATTCAATTCAGGTTTTATCATTTTTAAGATTTTTATCATAAAAATGATGATCTTTCCTTGTTTTCACACCTTTGACCTTTATCCCGATACGGATGGGAGAGGCCGCGCTGAAGACGATAATGTGATGTCCCATGTGGTCTGATAGCAGCAGCTTCACACACTCGCCCCCTTCCGGATGACTGTGCGTACATATTCACGCTGTACTGGTGAAAACTTGTGCAATGCTGATAAAAGTACTCTGACTCTGACTCTAAAACTAGGCTGATGAAATCATACATTTGGAAATTTTTCTTATTGTTGCAATCTTTACATTTGTCACACAGTTTATACAACAGATTGTAAGCCTTTGTTGCCTTTTTTTCACAAAGTATTTCTCTAACTGACATTAACAGTGATTTTCTTTCTAATCCACCCTGCGAGCAGAAGGCATCCAAACTCATCCAAACTTTCCTTATACCTGAGTTTAGAGCTTTCTCATCACAAATGGAACATATTTTTACTTGTGTCTCCTACACAAAACACTGCAGACACATTGAAATTGACATGAATAAAAAACAGACTTTTCCACTCATTGTTTTCAACACAACATTTACTTTTCACACAGAGACAGTTTGCAGTATATTTTACTCTGCATTTTAATCAACCTTTATTATTAAAAATGCTGTCAGATAGTGATAAACATACTGTAACTGTATGATTGCTATAGTGCCCTAAGTAAATAAATGGAAGCAGCTTTAACATTTATTTTAATCAGGGTTCTTTTTAAGTTTCTAAAAATAGTGGCATATTAAAAACGCTGGCATTTAATCAATTTGGAATATTAAAAAGAAAGTACCCAAGAAAACTTCTGCACAAGAGAAAAACTTGATATTTGGAAGTGTCCAGGCAGTAGCTGCACTGACATCTTTATTTAATTATTGCTGTTGAACTTTCTAGAGGCGTACAGCTTTTGTGGTGCTGTGCTGACTTTCTTCTCTTATTGTCCCATGGTGCGGTCGATCAGATCTGCTGATGAAGAGAAAGAGTAATCGGCTTTCCTCTGTCTGTCAAAACAGGAATGCCACGCCTACAGTATCTGCCAGCTTGGCTAGCCACACACTTTCATTATGTCATTAGTTTGCTCATTGACGATTACACTTCTTCCATTCATTTTTATTTTGTAAAGCATTAACTCATCAAGCAGATTTTTATTTCTGAGACACACACACCTGCACACTCGCATGCGCGCACACACACACACATATGTTGTG
>JBBPBX010011616.1:0-24462 GCA_038048925.1 Garcialebias charrua | reverse complement strand
GTTGCTGGCCACGGCGGCCCCTCCAGCTGGTGGGGTGGCGGGAGGACTGTGACATCATCAGATGGCGGACCGTCTCAGAGAACTCCTCGCTCTTCTGCGATTTCTCAAGCAGAGTCTTGAAATTCGCCCCAAACAGCGCATCCAACATGATCAGGCCTTCCAGCAGGTCTTTCTGCAACCTCTCAGGCATGGACGGAGCGAGGCGGAGCCAGGTTGTCCTCTGGATCATCGTCATCCATGCGGCGGTGCTGGAGAGGCAGACCGTGGACGTGGCGCAGAGGTTCAGGAGGACATCAGCAGCCTTGCACAGAGAGCTTTTCATCTCCTCTGGCAGGCATGCTTCCTCCAGCCTCTTTGAAATGCTGTAGGCCAGCAGGGCGATATTCTTGTTTGTAGCTGCCACCTGAAGAGCATTGATGGGCTCTGTTTGCGAGCTGGATGGTCATCTGGTCATGCTTCCCGGGAGGTAACCGTCGCTGGTCCATCCTGGGAGCTTTTGCCTCGAACACCTCTGCAAGGCTTGGCTCCAGGTGGGGGGACCAAGGAAAACTTCGCTCGGTAAACCCCTCCACTCTGGTGATGGGAGTGAAGGTTGAGACAGGAGCTTTTAATTTTCCAGGGCCTGCTGCAGCCTCGTTCCAGTGTGACAGCTGGAAAACGAGGCCAGATGGGATCAGGGCGCCGGGCTGCGGTGGAGCCAAACCTTCCCACCAGATCATCCGATCGGGGCGGTGGAAGGGGAGGGACAAAAAGGCCCTTCATATCCGTAGCCTCCTGGATAATGTCGGACAGCTCCAGGAGGAGGGCGCCAATGGCTGGGAGCGTGGTGGTCGCCGACCTGGGAAGAGCAAAAGGCATTGAGCATCCGTTCGGCCGTCCCTCTTCCATCACCACGCACTCCAGGAGGGAGGGGGCAGCGGGGCTGCTGCCATCATCACCACCGCCGGGTGAACCATCCGATTCACCCGGCCCATCAAAAAAGGCAATGGCGTCATCCAGCAAATATTCCTCTGCCATGTGCCACTTGTCATCCTCGATAGCCTTGAACAAGGCTGCACGTCTCTGCTTCTCCTCGGGAGGAAGGAGCCCACAGGGACGGCAGGTGCTGGTGAGCTCGGCGGGGCGGGACCCAGGCATCCTTCACAGGTGTTGTGCCGGTCGAAGCTCATGATGTAGCCAACCTGGCAGGACGGGCAAACTCGAATGGTGCAGGACATCTTCTTCTTCAGGTCTTCAGTGCTTGCTGGCTGAATGAAATTGGGAGCTGATTGACCGGTCTTGCCGTAATTTATACGACCGGTGGGGCCCACCCACAGCAGGTTGGCGTGGACTAAAGTTTTCAGTGCGCGCTTTGCGCACTGAAAACACCCACTAGCGAAGGCCTTAAAGGGCGAAGCTTATACGAAATAGAACAACTGACACAGACAAACATTCATGCTCTCACTCTCACCTGCAGACAATTTAGAGTAGCCAAGCTAACTTGCATGTTTTTGGACTGTGGGAGGAAACCAAAAAACTTGGAGAAAATCCACACATCCACGGAGTGGACATATTAGGTTTTTGTAACGTGCAAAAAGAAAACACACACAAAAAATGCAGAGACTGATTTTATTTGATTCATATTTTACAAACAAATACAGTTGAAACAAGATTTAGAATATTTTAAACATGATACAACTAAAGACTTCACATTCTTGGAAAAGTTGTGTTTTTAATAATCATATCTACTGTAGATGCTTTAAATGTATCACATATCAGCACTAACTCTCAAAGACACTGGACAGGACTCAGCTGTAAACAGTGGCTCACCAAAACCAAAAGGCCATTTGAAAACTTTGGTAATATTAGAGTTAAAGCTTCAGTATGTAGCTTTTTTTATGAACATATTTCTTCACTCTGTCACTACCTCCTGACAGACTGATGTTAGCCAGGTAATCTCTGAAAAAAAATTAAAAAAAATATTGTCCCCTTGCTTCTCCAGGTGGTAAATAAGCATTTCTAAAAAGAAAAGGTGACCCGCCATTTTCCAGCCAATAAAAACAGAGTTTGTAACCAGCCAATAAAAACAGAGCTTGAATTTGAATCAGCCAATAAAAACAGAGCTTGAATTTGAAATTCAACAGACCACAAGGGGGCAGAGCCACATATGGCTCTGAGGGGGAGGGATCAGAATGCTTTGCCTGTTGAAAATATTTCTAAGTTCTGCAGTTCTACAGAAACTGCATACTGAACCTTTAAGGAGTTGGCGACTGACAGTGCAGTTTCTTATTTTACAAGTAATATTACAGATTATGTGATGGACAGAGATCAGAACAGTCCAGTTTAAATGTGGTATGTTTACATACACATGAGATGCCATAAATTGTTCTTACATGAGGCTATTTTGTCCCTTTCTCTAAAATGTTAAATGTACATAATTCATTTCAAAGAGTACACTGAATAAAACTTTTACTAGAAACAAGCTCTCGCAAATTTAAAGCCACTACTTCTTACAATTATTTTAAAACTTTAAATTGCTTGTGCTTTTATCAACAAAAATGGGGTGTTTAAGTGTCCAAAACTGGAAAAAGAGGGGAAAAAAAGTAATAAAAAAATATAAATAAAAAACACAATCGTGAACTACATTTTACTGTAACATTACTCCAGACTATTAATTTGCTTTTTTTGGGCAACATTAGTTTCAGAAAATCACTAGCTTATTTTTATTATACAAATAATTTTATGAACATAACCTCCTGGGACCTTGCATGTCATATTGACATTTAATTTTAGACCGGTTGTCTTTGCTCAGGGGGACTAGATTTTTAAAATTTTATTTTCATTTATATAAATATATACAGTATATATATATATATAGTTTTAACTCCTAATTAGCTGAAAATAGACATTTTTATATTTATCAGCAGTGGTGGGCAACGCTAATCCAAAAATTAGTTCCGCTATTTCTAAAGCACTAATTAATTTATTTAGGTCCGCAATTTCAAAAGCACTAATGTCTTATGAAAATTAGGGGAAGCTAATTCTAATCCGCTAATTAAATTCAACAATTGGTAGCAGCAAGTTATGCAATATTTGCACTACACTGCCAACTAGCGGTGCATGAACTGTTATACAGTAAGTTGTTTGAGTTTCAGAGTATTTAGTTTGGTTCTCTTCAACAGGTTTCACAAGGACAAAATGTACCCATTCCAAAGTCTGTTAGCTAAACTGCTGACATATTTGGCTGGTTTTTTTTTCTTCTTTTGTTACTTTTAGTACCACTAGATCGCATGTGTCAAACTCAAGGCCCGTGGGCCAAATCCGGCCTACCATAACCGTTTCTGTGGCTCTCTACACCCTAGAACTTCAAGATAACAGTTGTAAGCATGTAGTTCTCAGGTGATGGGTCCCCATCCCTACACTCCCTGGTCTCTCTGTTAATTGTCTTGCTTATCTCCTCCATTTTGTTGTCCAGGTGTTTGTGATTGTCATGCTGTGTGTTCATGTACCTGTATATAAAGTCAGGGATTTTTTAATTGATAAAGCTCTGTATATGTTGTATAACACAATCATTGTTCCACATTTAATCTATTGTATTGAGGTTTGGGGAAAAGCGTGCAAAACAATTACAAAGCCTGTTTTTATTTTACAAAAGAGAGCTGTAAGAGTAATCACCAGAAAACATTTCAGTCACCCATCAAACACCTTGTTTCTTCAGCTAAATTTATTGAAATTCCAGGAATTGGTAGAATATAGTATTTTATCAGTTATGTATAGGGCTCATAATAACACATTACCTTTAAATATCCAAAGAAATTTAGACAAAGTTATTACAATCTTAAAGGGACAGATATTCATCAAACCACAATTCAGAACCAGCTTAAAGGGACGGTCTACCTCAATTCAGGGAGTTGGATTGTGGAATGTTCTGGAGAGTGATGTTAAAAATGCAAAATCAATTCATTCATTCAACCTTTATTTATACAGGCTAGCCTCGTTGAGTCACGGGGACTCATTTACAAGAGGGACCTGTCTCACTCACACCAAACAACCATCCACTCTCACACTCACACCTAGGGTCAATTTAGAGTCACCAATCAGCCTAACAAGCATGTTTTTTGGTCTGTGGGAGGAAACCGGAGTACCCGGAGGAAACCCACGCATGCACGGGGAGAACATGCAAACTCCACCCAGAAAGGCCCCGGACCGGGATTTGAACCGGCAACCTTCTCGCTGAGAGGCAGCAGCTCTACCAGTTGTGCCACCGTGCTGCCCAATGTATACATTTAAGAAAAAGGTCGAAAAGGACTTGCTCAAAAACTATATATGATGTAGCTTAGTGTGTTTGTGTACAGTATTACAGTTAGATAAATTAGTAGATTTATTCATTTTGTGATGTAGTTTGAAGGTTATCATTGGTTGAACAAACTGTGAAATAAATAAGGGGCAGATATAATAAGATTTCATCTTCTTTCTGCTCCTTTCATTTTATCCTACTTGTATTCTTGTATCTGATGAAACTGTTTTGTATTGTTCTTTTAAAATGAATGAATGAACATCAAATCAAATCAAAAATAAGTCTGTATCTCTGTGTTTATCATTGTCCTGGCATTGTCTCCTCCTGTTGCCTCTGTCTCCTGAGTTCCTTGTGATTCCCTGAGTATGTAGTTTGCTGCCATGCGGACGCCATTTTGAAGAGTCCTAATGGTGAACTACTTTTTTAAATCCAGCAGATTTGACCAATTCGTGAAACTCTCAAGCTCAGAAAAACTTGTGCTATAACGTCAGCTATGAAATATATTTTTTCTCAGCAAAGAAATAATTGTTTTACCGTGTTTTGTTGTAAAATCCTGGCTTCTTTGGCTGTCGCGGACGCCATTTTGAAGAGTGCTAATGTGGCGAACTTCTATTTTTAAATCCAGACGCGTCGCGTAGGCCCTGAGAAACATCCATAAGTTCACCCTCCATGTTAAAAAGTCTTCGTCTGACTCTTCGAAAACAAGCAATAAGGCTGCAGAGTAACACACTGGCTGCTAACTGCTATAGAGAGAGCACACACCAAGAGACTGAGGGGGACGCTTTTTTGTGACGGACCACATCCGGCGCTGCTCGTAAATACGTTATTTCGTTTTTACTGATAGATAATTAGTTATTAGCGGTACTGCATTTTAAATAAAAATAGCATAAATCCGCTTATGAATTATAAAACTTAGTCAATCCGCTGTAAAGCTAACAGATTATTTAGCTACGCTACAAGCGGATTAGCGCAACAGCGCTACCTAGCGGTCGGAGGCCCACCACTGTTTATCAGCTTTAGTTGAGGGATCAGACAAAGTGCAGCCCAAAAACCCCTATGATGAGTACAATTAATGGACTAAGTTTTCCCTCGCCCGGACGCGGGTCACCGGGGCCCCACTCTGGAGCCAGGCCCGGAGGTGGGGCACGCTGGCGAGCGCCTGGTGGCCGGGCTTTTACCCATGGAGCCCGGCCGGGCACAGCCCGAAGAGGAGACGTGGGTCCCCCTTCCCATGGGCTCACCACCTGTGGGAGGGGCCAAAGGGGTCGGGTGCAATGTGAGATGGGTGGTGGCCGAGGGCGGGGACCCTGGCGGTCTGATCCTCGGCTACAGAAGCTGGCCATTGGGACATGGAATGTCACCTCTCTGGTGGGGAAGGAGCCTGAGCTAGTGTGTGAGGTTGAGAGTTTCCGACTAGAAATAGTCGGACTCACCTCAACGCATGGCTCTGGCTCTGGAACCAGTTTCCTTGAGAGGGGTTGGACACTCTTCCACTCTGGAGTTGCCCCTGGTGAGAGGCGCCGAGCAGGAGTGGGCATACTGGTTGCCCCCCATCTTGGTGCCTGTACGTTGGGGTTCACCCCGGTGAACGAGAGGGTAGCCTCCCTTCGCCTACGTGTGGGGGGACGGGCTCTGACTGTTGTTTGTGCCTATGCACCAAACGGCAGCTCAGACTACCCACCCTTTTTGGAGTCCTTGGAGGGGGTATTGGAGAGTGCGCCTCCTGGGGACTCCCTTGTTCTACTGGGGGACTTCAACGCTCACGTGGGCAATGACAGTGAGACCTGGAGGGGTGTGGTTGGGAGGAACGGCCCCCCTGATCTGAACCAGAGTGGTGTTCTGTTGTTGGACTTCTGTGCTCGTCATGGATTGTCCATAACGAACACCATGTTTAAGCATAAGGGTGTCCATATGTGCTCTTGGCACCAGGACACCCTAGGTCGCAGTTCGATGATCGACTTTGTTGTCGTCTCATCTGATCTGCGGCCGCATGTCTTGGACACTCGGGTGAGGAGAGGGGCGGAGCTGTCAACTGACCACTACCTGGTGGTGAGTTGGCTCCGATGGTGGGGGAGGATGCCGGTCAGACCTGGCAGACCCAAACGTATTGTGAGGGTCTGCTGGGAACGTCTGGCAGAGTCTCCCGTAAGACGGAGCTTTAACTCCCACCTCCGGGAGAGCTTTGAACACGTTCCGAGGGAGGCGGGGGACATGGAGTCCGAGTGGGCCGTGTTCCGCGCCTCTATTGTCGAGGCAGCTTATCGGAGCTGTGGCCGCAAGGTTGTTGGTGCCTGTCGTGGTGGCAACCCTCGAACCCGGTGGTGGACACCGGCAGTGAGGGATGCTGTCAGGCTGAAGAAGGAGTCCTATTGGGCCTTTTTGGCTTGTGGGACCCCGGAAGCAGCTGATAGGTACCGGCAGTCCAAGCGGCATGCGGCTCGGGTGGTTGCTGAGGCAAAAACTCGGGCGTGGGAGGAGTTCGGAGAGGCCATGGAGAATGACTTCCGTACGGCTTCGAGGCGATTCTGGTCCACCATCCGGCGTCTCAGGGGGGGAAAGAGGTACGAGACCAACACCATTTATGGTGGAGGTGGCGTGCTACTGACCTCAACTCGGGATGTTGTGAGTCGGTGGGCGGAATACTTCGAAGACCTCCTCAATCCTACTGGCACGTCTTCCACTGAGGAAGCAGAGCCTGGGGACTTTGGGTCGGGTTCTCCGATCTCTGGTGCTGAGGTCGCCGAGGTGGTTAAAAAGCTCCGCGGTGGCAAGGCTCCGGGGGTGGATGAGATTCGCCCGGAGTTCCTTAGGGCTCTGGATGTTGTAGGGTTGTGTTGGCTTACGCGACTCTGCAATATCGCGTGGACATCGGGGGCAGTTCCCTTGGATTGGCAGACTGGGGTGGTGGTTCCCCTATTTAAAAAGGGGGACCGTAGGGTGTGTTCCAACTATAGGGGGATCACACTCTTAAGCCTCCCTGGTAAGGTCTATTCAGGGGTTCTGGAGAGGAGGGTCCGTCGGATAGTCGAACCTCGGATTCAGGAGGAGCAGTGTGGTTTTCGTCCTGGTCGTGGAACACTGGACCAGCTCTACACCCTCAGCAGGGTCCTGGAGGGTGCGTGGGAGTTTGCCCAACCAGTTTACATGTGCTTTGTGGACTTGGAGAAGGCATTCGACCGCGTCCCTCGGGGGGTTCTGTGGGGGGTACTCCGGGAGTATGGGGTACCAGGCCCTTTGATAAGGGCTGTTAGGTCCCTGTACGACCGGTGTCAGAGCTTGGTCCGCATTGCCGGCAGTAAGTCAGGCTCGTTTCCGGTGAGAGTTGGACTCCGCCAAGGTTGCCCTTTGTCACCGATTCTGTTCATAACTTTTATGGACAGAATTTCTAGGCGCAGCCAAGGTGTTGAGAGGATCCGTTTTGGTGACCTTAGAATCGCTTCTCTGTTTTTTGCAGATGATGTGGTCCTACTGGCTTCATCAGTTCGTGATTTACAACTTTCACTGGAGCGGTTTGCAGCCGAGTGTGATGCGGCCGGGATGAGGATCAGTTCCTCCAAATCCGAGGCCATGGTCTTGAGCCGGAAAAGGGTAGCATGCCCTCTCCGGGTCGGGGAGGAGGTCCTGCCCCAAGTGGAGGAGTTTAAGTATCTCGGGATCTTGTTCACGAATGAGGGAAAACTGGAGCGTGAGATCGATAGGCGGATAGGTGCAGCGTCCGCAGTGAAGCGGGCGCTGTACCGGTCTGTCGTGGTGAAGAGAGAGCTGAGTCAAAAGGCAAAGCTCTCAATTTACCGATCGATCTACGTTCCCACCCTCATCTATGGTCATGAGCTTTGGGTTATGACCGAAAGAACAAGATCTCGGATACAAGCGGCTGAAATGAGTTTTCTCCGCAGGGTGGCTGGACTCTCCCTTAGAGATAGGGTGAGAAGCTCAGTCATCCGGGAGGGACTCGGAGTAGAGCCGCTGCTTCTCCACATCGAGAGGAGCCAGTTGAGGTGGCTCGGGCATCTGGTTAGGATGCCTCCTGGACGCCTCCCTGGTGAGGTGTTCCGGGCATGTCCCACCGGGAGGAGACCCAGAGGAAGACCCAGGACGCGCTGGAGGGACTATGTTTCTCGGCTGGCCTGGGAACGCCTTGGGATTCCCCCGGAGGAGCTGCTCCAAGTGGCTGGGGAGAGGGAAGTCTGGGCCTCCCTACTTAGGCTGCTACCCCCGCGACCCGACCCCGGATAAGCGGAAGAAGATGGATGGATGGATGGATGGATAGTTAGTCAGAGTCAGAGTCAGAGTCAGAGAGTCTTTATTGTCATTTGCACCGCATGTGGTACATGAGATGAAAACGAGATTATGTACACGAGGTCCCAGTTACATCCAACAACAAATGAAAGAGAAAAACAGTAATAACATCGAGAACTAACTAAGAAAAACATCAACTAGTAATACACTAAGCCTAATATAAATAGCTAAAATAAATTAAAAATGCACACTAAGCAAAAACTCAACATGATAAAGGTGCCTGGCCACCAAGAGGGGTCCAAATTACAAAATCAGTACCCACCACTTGGTGGCGCCCCTGTGTATAGAGTGTGTGCTGCAAATAAGAACTTTGGCAACAGCTGCTGTTTTTAAATGTGCTTTATGAATAAATTAGACTTGACTACTCAAATCCCAGTGAGATCATAGAGCTCTCTTTCACTGGAGGCCTACTTGGACAAAACCCATGCAAACACGAGGAGAACATGCAAACGCCACACAAGTTCACAGGCCCAAGCCAGGGCTTGAACCCATTTTCTATGAGGTAACAGTGCTAACCACTAATCCTTTATGTTGTTAAATATAATATAACAATAGAAAGCACTTTACAAGTGTTTAAATTAATGGATGAGAAAGACTCCTGAGATCTTTGCAAAATCTGTGTGAGGTTGAAAAGACACTATGCGTGTGAGTCATATGACAGAATAAAACAAAAACGACATAATAATTAAACTAAGGACTCAGAAATATAATATATGAGCTTATCTGGCTGTATCTGGCTGTTTCGGGCTTTTTTCGGACTCTGCAAAAAGGATGACGTTACAGTTTGCATTGTTTTCATTGAAAATGTATAAAAGGTTGAGCAGGTTTGAGATGGATGCTCGTAATATAGCTTGATCTAATTTTCTACTTTGTCCATTAGGAGAGTGGATTTTTATTGTTCCTTCCAGGGTGTTTTGAAGAACCCCAACATTATAAATGGTTTTAATTTGTAGGTTTGGTAAAGTGTCCAATGTTTTGAGACCACTTGAGACCCTGTCAGGTGGTACGTCAATAGACTGAAATGAAACACCACGCTGTACAAATACAGCTGGTTTAGTGGTATGAAGAGTCTTCCTTTAGTCTTTTTCACATGACGGAGCAACACTGACATCTTGTGCATTTTCCCTTTTCTTTGACCTCCTCCTGACCTTGAACTTCTGCTTCATCTCCACCCAGAGGAGCATCTTGACTGCTTTTGTTGTCGGCCTTTTTCTCCTCTCCTTGTGATAGTGGCGATCGAAGTGACTCGGATGTTTCAGGGGTTAACATAAACTCTTCCCCGTCTTCTGTAATAAGAACTCGCTCTGCAGTGAGCATGCCTTCGTGGTTGTCTTGATCTGCAGTAGCGTCAGTGTAGCCCAGGAACAGAAGTGTGACTGGATCTCCCCCCAGCCTTTCACCTACAGTCTCATCCTCTGTTTCTGCAGCGTCTCTGACCACCATCATGGTTTTATCATATGTGTTTCTGACAGATACGGCACACTTTTCTCTCTTCATCCCACCGTCAGATTTGTCACTTCCAGAGCTGTCCAACTGTTTCTTTGGCATAGCATCACGGGGGATAAAAGACGAGACGTTTTGCTCTGGATTTGTGCTGGTTTGAACATTTTCCGTCTTAACCTCGGCTTTGCTCGGTGTGACTGTGACCTCATTCAGCAGCACGTTCAGTCCAACGCCACTGACGACACTCAGGATCTGGTCAAGCTCTTCGGTGGAGGGTTGATCCTCCAACCCGCTGGCGGTGTGGATACTCTTCCTGCCATCGTCAAACACAGCAGTAGCCTTTGACACATCAGCTGATGAGGACATGGGGGTCACTGTCTTGACAGTGGTTGTCCCTGTCTTGGGGTCTTTTTCCACCTGCACCGCTAACATCCCCATGACTGTAATGAGAAAGCAAAACTCAGCTGAATTCTGGATGATGTGATAAAATGATAGTCACATAAAAGCTATTCTCCCCAGATTAAGAGTCTAGAGTAGGACACAGTTTTTCGTAACCAACAACAACAACAAAAAACTCTTTATACTGGGACAAAAGTATTCGTACAATTAAATGGTAAATAGACTGTACTTACTGTATATAAAAATGTTCTATCTTATCAACTCAAAGCTCTTTACAGCACGACCAGTGTCCTCATTTACCCATTCATACAGCACTCTACTGGATCTAGACAAAGAATAATCAGTCCCATACACTGATGGGACACACATCGGAGGCAAAGAGGGGTTCAGTGTCTTGCCCAGGGACACTTCAGCATGTGGCTGCTGGTGGAATTGAACCCCCAACTCTTGCACTGGAGGATGACTGCTCTAACCACTCAGCCACAGCTGCCCCAATCAAAGATGACAGAGGCAAAGGTTAATTCCAGGTCAGGATCTGAGCTTCATGCAGTTCATGTGAACTGGCATAACAGAAGTAATAAGGGCGCATGGAAATTAATTCAGCAAGGTTTTTCTTCTTTCACTCCCTCCGGTGGGCATAAAAATACTTAAATAAATAACGATTGTGCTATATATAACATTGCTCTCAGGCTGTTCACAGTAACTCTTTCCCAGAGGGCCGGACTTGGACAGAGCAACATTAAATAAAGAGGTTGCAAAAAATAGAAAGACTAATTCACATAACAGAAAAAAGTCACTTTAGTATAGTTTCTATTTGTCAACTTATTGTCCTGTCACTGCTTGAAACTTTGCTCAAACCGTCAGTACTTAAGTTAGAAGTACTGAAGGGAGCTGCCACTATGGAAAACGTTCAATATGAATTATCTGTAAAGAGACGTTTCTTCGCCCTTCTGCAGGGTTTGCAACAGCAAGCAAACTCATGTGAAAGATTTGGTAATTGTTTTACGCCATGCCCTTCCTGACACAACTTTGGTTTGAACCAGCAGCCTCAAGATTACCACGTGGCCACCACAGCCTCAGTTAATTACCTACAGTTACCTATATACTAGCCTGGCCCTTGCCTTCCTACGCAGCTCCGCTCAATTCTATTTTCCCTTCAAGTGAAGCACAAGGGTCTGGTTTTAACCAGGCTACCTATATACAGGTGCTGGTCATAAAATTAAAATATCATGAAAAAGTTGATTTATTTCAGTAATTCCGTTCAAAAAGTCATGCTTATGTTTTATATGCATTCATTACACACAGACTAATATATTTCAAATGTTTATTTCTTATAGTGGCCTTCAACTATTCTGAGCAACCAACACCAGCGGATGACATGTCCAAAGTTATGTTCTCTGATGAAAGTAAATTTTGCATTTCCTTTGGAACTCAAGGTCCAGAGTCTGGAGGAAGAGAGGAGAGGCACAGAATCCACGTTGAATGAGGTCCAGTGTCAAGTTTCCACATTCAGTGATGGTTTGGGGTGCCATGTCATCAGCTGGTGTTGGTCAACTGTTTTCTAAGGTCAAAGGTCAACACAGCCATCTACCAAGAAGTTTTAGAACACTTCCTGCTTCCTGCTGCTGACCAACTTTATGGAGATGCAGATTTCGTTTTCCAACAGGACTTGGCACCTGCACAGTGCCAAAGCTACCAGTACCTGGTTTAAGGACCATGGTATCCCTGTTCTTAATTGGCCAGCAAACTGGCCTGACCTTAACCTCCATATAAAATTTATGGGGTATTGTGAAGAGGAAGATGTGATACACCAGAACCAACAATTCAGAAGAGCTGAAGGCCACTATCAGAGAAACCTGGGCTCTCATAACACCTGAGCAGTGCTACAGACTGATGAACTCCATGCCACGCCGCATTGCTGCAGAAATCCAGACAAAAGGAGCAACAACTACCGGTAAGTATTGATGCTGTACATGCTCATACTTTACATGTTCATACTTTAAAGTTGGCCAACATTTATAAAAATCATTTTTTAAACTGGTTTAACACTGGTTAGTTTATAATTTTCTGCAATACTGAATTTGGGGTTTTCATTAGTTGTCAGTTATAATCATCAACATTAAAATAAATAAACATTTGAAATATATCAGTCTGTGTGTAATGAATGAATATAATATACACGTGTCACTTTTTGAATGGAATTACTGAAATAAAGCAACTTTTCATGACATTCTAATTTCATGACCAGCATCTGGAGACTTTTTCGTTTCTTGTCAGCAAATCTATATTTTTACAGAAGCTTCAGAAGGCATGCAGACCCTACTGGCTTTGTGAACTTTTTCAGGTTGTATTCTAACGCTACAATCATTTCAATGTGTCAATTTTGTTATTTTGATTTGCTGAATGTGGATTAATGAGGAAGTGAAATCCAGTTTTTTCACAATTTTATAAATGTATTACAAAGACAAAATTAAGCTTCACTTTTACATAAGTATTCAGACCTTTGTTGTTATTATCCTTTATTTAACCAGGCAAATCCCACTGAGATCACATAGATCTCTTTTTCAAGGGAGGCCTGGGCCTGAAGGCAGACATGCATGTTTTTGGTATGTGGGAGAAAACCGGAGTACCAGGAGAAAACCCAGGCAAGCACGAGAAGAACATGCAAACTCCACACAGAAAGACCCCAGGACCAACTGGGGATTGAACACAGGACCTTCTTGCTGTGAGACAACAGTGCTAACCACTGAGCCGTTGTACTGCCAACAACACTTAAAATCGAGCTCATCACCCGTTGATTTTTTATCACTTCTGGACTGTTGCTGTGCTTTGAAGTCCTAAATAAATGAAATTGATTAGACATAATTTGGAAAGGCACTCACCTATAATTAATACAAGAGCTAAAACCAAACCAAGAGGTCAGAGAAGTATTGACTGTAAAACACAGATACAAGATTGTCAAAAGGCACAAATCTAAAAATAACTGCTCCACCGAAGGTTCGTCAGACAACAATAACCTTCATGATGTTCAACCAGAAGTTTGGCACAGCTAAGATTTTTCAAAGAAATGGCTGCCCAGTCACATTAGAAGGGACTGAGAAAAGTGTTAAGTTTGAGGGAAAACTGAGATGAAAAAGCTGTTTCCAGACTGGGCTGAAGGTTTACCGTCAACACAGTCCAAGGCACACATCAGTGAAGAACACACAGCGGTGGTTTATGGACAAAAGACCTTAGAGTTTCCCAGCTAGAGACCAGACTTCAACCTTTTTGAACACATAAATAATAAATAAATGTCACATTTTTGTCATCTGTGTATGTTTCCCATACACGACGAAATTCGTCTCTGCATTTAACCCAACCACCACCAGGTGGTGCAGTGAGCAGCCATAGAAAGCGCCCGGGGAGCTGGGGAAATAGGTGTGCACTCATAGACACCCCAAGGTGTGTAGTGGCCGGGGCCGGGGTTTGAACCTGTGTCCTTCGGGTCCCAAGTCGGCAGCCCTGCCTCATCTGGAGGGACCTGGGGGCGGCTGTGTCTAGAGCAGTCGTCCTCAAATGGGAGTGTTGGGGGTTCGATTCCACCAGCAGTCACATGTTGAAGTACCCCTGGGCAAGACACTGAACCCCTCATTGCCTCCGATGTGTGTCCCATTGGTGCATGAATGTGATCTAAAGCACTGATAGTAGAGTGCTGTATGAATGGGTAAATGAGGCACAGATTGTGTTGTAAAGCGCTTTGAGTATCTTGATAATACAGAAAGGTGTTATATAAGTACAGCCCATTACCATTTACCTGGATATGGTCCCCATCCTACCTGACTGAGCTTAAAATGATTTAAATAGAAGAAAAGCCCCAAATCCAGAAGAGCAAATCTTGATTCAACCTTTATTTAGTCAGGTAAATCTTATTGAGCCTCATGGCTCATTTACGAAAGAGACCTGCTAAAACTAAAGAACTATGAACAGCAATGGTAGAATTTCCTTAAACAATAAACAATATAAAACAAAAGAAACAAAAAAGAGAAAAAAAAGAGAAAAAAAAAGAAAAAAAGGAAAAAAAAGAGAAAAAAAAAAGGGTGCATCAAACCCAGAAAGAGGCAAGGCTGGAAGTGCTGAAAATGTACCTGATCGGCCATCTTGTCCATTATCTACACGACGCATCCTCTGAGCCATTTGTAGACAACAGATTCACAGTTTTTGCTGACTGAAAAAGGAAACAAAGAAATCACTATAGCTCCTGAAGTGCTTTCAGAGGATTGCTGTCAAAGATTACTGACCAGTCAACAGAAACAAGTAAATGAAACCATAAAACAAGCTGAGGATTATGCTCACCAACTTCACTAAAAAGGTTTAGGACATGTGCAAAACAGCTTGCATTGTAACAGATTGAGCATGCATCAGGGTAGATTGCTGTAATGCTTTGTGGCCACTAGAGGTCAGTGTCGGCACAAAGTTTGAATTAAATGATAGAAGATGAAGAAAAGAAAACAAACAGGCCAGTTTATTTTTAGGTTCCTCTGCTGTCACTATGATGGTTATAACCATACAAACAGATGAAAAGCTGGTTTAAGTTAGATAGCTTGATAGTTATGTTGGCTTATAGCTCTGTATATTTTTTCTTAGTCACATTGCATATTTCAGGTAATATCTCAAATACAAATTTGTTTCACTTTATCTTTGATTATTGCACTTTGCTTCGAATGTCTGGTGATTGTATCTTAGTAAGTTTGTATGGTTTTCTTTGTTTTTTATCAAAATGTCTCTTGAACCACTGGATAGATTGAAACGCGGTCAGAACGAGTCTACAACTGATCACCTTTCAGAGCTGACCTATTCAAAAAAAGGTCACCACAGCTAAATGACTGCAGCAAACACTAAATAGTTTGAACTCTGTCTTTTTTCAGGTATTGAGTTAAATTTAGTGTTGTAGCATAAACTTGAGCAATATAACAGATCACGTTATGTTTTTTTTGTTTTGTTTGCTTAAGCAAGGTAGTGGTCAATATGCAAAGAATGCCACTTTCACCTCCATATTAATTTCCTTACTGCTTTCTTCACTAACTGGACTTTGGCTAAAACTGTTCGGATGCGTTCTCGTGTTGAAAAATGTTTTTGTACTGCAGAGAATGCCACACCATGACTCCAGTCTGTCACTTTGCTTTACATTAGTGCACTTCAAGTGATGCCTTATAGTAAATTATCATCTGCCTTTTTGACAGGCGTAATAAGTGGAGTGACAAATAAAGCTGATGGTAAGCTAACAAGCAGAGTGCTGACTCCTCACCTCATACAGACATCATCAATGTGTGCCTGTGGACAAAAAAAAAAAAAAGACCCAGATAAGGGCTCTCTGTGGCCAAACACTTCAAAACAGACATTAACTCTTCAAAATCCTGACCTCCTCTCTCATGAGCTCAGATCAGTTCAGCTCACCACCAATTATTTACTGTCTCCAAAAAAAGAAACAGAGCTGAGATTAGCCTCAGCATCAACAGGAGCTCCTGTTATTTTAGTCCAACAGATATTTCAGCCCTGCAGCTGGCTGCCAGGGAGAGATTGTGCTACATGTGGTGCTATCATGTCAGCGTTATATTCATGATCATGTCCTTGATGTGTGGAGAAAGATACTCCTGATAAATTATGCATAAAATAGCTTTAGATTACAGATGAGAAATCTTGAATTGGATTCAAATGAAATGACTTTATGTGTTTGGTCTTAACTAACAGTAGCTGTGTTGTGACTGCACAGCTCATAGAGTCTGCGTGCTTTCTTCTTGAGAGACCTCGCTTCTGGGAACAGCAGCCTCTTTAGTCCAGTCCCCGGGCGTCTTTTGACTTTTGCCTTTTTTCCTGACATAAACACACACACACATACACACACACACACACACACACACACACACACACACACACACACACACACACACACACACACACATGTACTATATTGCCACAGACAAAATATGAGAATACAAAGTGTAATTCGGAATAACTGATTCATAGTGCACCACGGGGGGAGAGTCACATTGATTGTGTGTGTGTGTGTGTGTGTGTGTGTCTGTGTGTGTGTGTGTCCAAAACCTATTTGACCTTATCAAAGTAACAGAGAAGTATATCTGTGAAGAAATAAATAATTTGTGAGAAAAACATAGTTAGAAACTGGTGCGGGGTGGCACGGTGGATCAGTTGGTAGAGCTGTTGCCTCTCAGTGAGAAGGTTGCCAGTTCAAATCTCAGCCCGGGCCCTTTCTGGGTGGAGTTTGCATGTTCTCTCTGTGCTGCATGGGTTTTCTCCTGGAACTCCAGTTTCCTCCCACAGGTCTAAAACATGCATGTTTGCACATTAGTCAGGATGTCCTTGTCGAGGAGATTAATAATATCTGTGGAATTATTTCCTTGTCCCCCAGTTGTGAGTGGGAGAGTGAATGATTGTTTGTCTCGTTTGTCTCGATGTGTCCCTGTGATGGACTTGCAACCTGTCCAGGGTGTACCCCGCCCCTCGCACAGTGATTGCTGGACATGGTTACCGGCGACCCCCGTGACCCAAAATGGAAGAAGCGGGTAAAAAATAATGGATGGATGGATGGATGCATTCAAATTAGAAGCCGACTTCACTTTAAAAATGATATATACAGTAATAGGAAGGTTGACTGACTGGTAAACAGAGAGCTTTGTCTTACAGCTCAGCTCCTTCTTCACCACAACAGACCAGCACAGAGTCCGCAGAACTGCAGATGCTGCACCAGCACATCTGTCAATCTAACGCTCCATTCTTCCTTCACTTGTGAACAAAACCCCAAGATACTTGAACTCCTCCAATTGAGGCAGAACCTCACCCTAGACCCAAAGACAGCAATCCACCCTAAACCGCCTGAGAACCATTGCCTCAGATTTGGAGGAGCTATTAATAATTGGATTTTGTCACATAGATACTCTTTCACCTCTGTCAGAATGCAGCCTTGCATTAGAAGATGACGTCATTCCTACATGATGCTACAGCTACAGGCAAAAATGTCTACTCTAAGTTGTTTGCAGGACTTTGCCATAATATACAGACATTTTTTTTATATATATGGAGGGTTTTTGAGACTCTGTCATCAGTTGTAGTCTTATGGTATACCGATAGAACACTACTCAATATCTCATACTTAACAAAGCCATTACTTCAGTATGAACAAGCTCTATTACGTTTGGCATACTTCAAGGTCAGATGGCACTGGCCCTATTGAAGTCTCAGAATGGACAGAAGAAGGTGTTTGGCTCAGAATCTTGACCATATCCACTATTCCTTCCTTTTCAAGCAAACATGACGATGATGAGAACAAATGCTTCTTACTTTATGTCAGTGAATGGATGGCTGAGCGTGTAAAATATTTCTTGGCATGTGGAGTGCATGGATTAGTCACTGCATTCGATTTGATGAGAGAATGTGGTGCATTCCTACTGGTTGTAGTAAGAGCTCCCTCCCTGCCAAGATCATACAAACAATTGACTGCGCTGCCAGCACAGTGGGGCATGATAGTGTTGTAGGCAGACAGCCAGTGGACTTTAAATTCTTGATGATCAAGCGTGTGCAGACTCCACATGTTCCCCCGTGCTATACTCAAAACCTGCTGCATGATGATAAACCACCAAGGCCTCTCTACAAAAAAAGTTTTAATATATCCATGTATCCATCATGTTTATTTGCCTTTTCAAGTCGTAAGCGAGCTGGAGTGTATGTTCAGTTAAAATCTTTCATGTCCTAACCAACTCTATTGCATATACTGTAATGGGAAGTCCATTCTTTTCCCAATACACCCTTGATGATCTCACCAAGACTCTACAAAACCACAGCCAGGCTTATTTTTTCAACATGGTAGCAGGATCATCATCTAGTCTGAAGTAAGCCCAAGGCTGACTGCTTAGGGAGTCGCAACAAGAACCTGTCAGATGAGAAAGCTTTCAGCTGAGAGATTACTGTTAGTCATAAAGAGATGTTTGACTTCCCTGAGCTTATTTTTAAATTTGTAGCCTCTTGTACTGCCAGTCAGCTTACGTTTAATTAAATCTTACCTTTTGATATTATTACACATTATACCATTTTAAAAGCTGATTTAAGGTCATTTTAAATTGCAGCTTTGAAGAATGATGAGTCATATGTGATATATTTGTGCTAGTTTTAGGGGACAGTAATTTATTGTGATCCATCCAATTACACGTTATTAAAGATGATGGTTGGGATTCCCTTACTTGTGAATTGTTACTCTCTGATGACTGATAAAAAAAAAAATGCTGAATTCCAGTGGTGGGCCATGCACTTTACACCTAGACCATCTGTCCTGCCTGAATTTAGCCACCTCTTAATACAGTTGTTATGACGCCACGGCTACAGAAACCACTAAAGTTGCATATAAATATGGTATGATAGGGTGTTTTATTTAGGGTGTTTTAGCAACAACACCACCAACCTGATCAAGAAAGGTCATCAGAGACTCTACTTCCTCAGACGGCTGAGACAAGCTGGTCTGAGCAGCCCAGTCCTCACCTCCTTCTACAGGTGTGCAGTGGAGAGCATCCTGTGCTCCAGCATCAACGTGTGGCATGGAGGCTGCACAGTTGCAGAGAGGAAAGCTCTACAGAGAGTGGTGAAGGCTGCACAGAAGTCTGTTGGAGTCAGTCTCCCCACCATCACAGACATTTACACCTCCAGATGCAGGAAAAGAGCCACCTGCATCATGAAAGACCTCACTCACCCAGCACACTCACTCTTTGCCCCACTCCCCTCAGGACGGAGGTTGAGGAGCATCAAATGTAGAACCACTAGACTGAGGAACAGCTTCTACCCTGAGGCTGTTAGACTCATGAATAAATAAATAATAAGAATAAACACTGCAAAATATCACATCATGCTGATGCTGATCTGTTTTCTTGTTGCTGTGTTCATCTGTGACCATCTGCTCATACAGACTCATGTTCGTGCTGCTGTTTATAATGATGTTTTTCTACTACATTAGGGCTTAGTGTATTACTAGTTGATGTTTCTCTTAGTTAATTCTAGATGTTATTACTGTTTTTCTCTTGCATTTGTTGTTGGATGTAACTGGGACCCCGTGTACATAATCTCGTTTTCATCACATGTACCACATGCTGTACGGCACAGCTGAAATCAGCAACGAACTCAAATCAGAACTCGGAAGATTGGAGCTGCTAAAAACATCCTTCTGGAAGCAGATGCGCCCCAGGGGAAAGAAAAGGAAGCGGTGCTCTCGTGGAAAGAAGAGGGGTTGCCGTGCAGGAATTATGACGAGACTGCGGGCAGACGCTAAAACCCAGGGACGTGCAGAGGGGGGGGCTATGGGGGCTTGAGCACCTGCCCCTTTTGCTCCTTGCCCCCAAGTGCCCTTTTGGGCAAAAAAAAAATTTTTTTTTTTTTTTTTTTTAATTTCCTATTCCTAAGCCCTCCTCTGACACATAATAACATACTAAAATTATTTATTTTATTTTATTATTATTAATTTTGTATTTTGCAAGAAAAACAACATAATAAGCCCTCCGGTCACGTACCAACACTACATTCCCCACAATGCAACAGTGGTAGTAGGGGTGGGGCCAATCCAATCTGGAGTCGTGTCTCATGAACCCAGAGTAATAAGACCTGCCTCACATTCACATTAGGGTCAGTGGGAGAGCTGGCCCCCTTGGGGGCATTGCCGTTCGGGGGGCATGGCCCCACCCCTACTACTACTATTCAGCAAATCCCTTTCAGTTTGCAGCCAGCTACAGCGTGTGGACTGAGTGAGTAGCACTTTAGCTAACAACTAGCCAACTTTTCATCGTAACATGTCCGCTGTGTGGAAGTATTTTACACTAAACACCACAAGACAGCAATGTGCAATGTCTGCAGAGCCATAGCGCCACATTAAACTGCGGTCAACTTAATAATAATAATAATAATGAATTCAATTTATAACGCACTTTTCATTAATGAAAATCTCAAAGTGCTACACGGTGCAACAGAAATTAAATGTCAATAAAACAAGTAATAGAACAAGTAAAATCAATAACAATATCAACTAAGATCAAAAGTAGAATCAAAAACTTAGTTTTATGTTGGACATTCGAGCTCCGTGGCTTCAGCGGGATGCCACTCTCGCTGAACCGAAACAGGGAGACCGACCGTGGCCAGCTGCGGCCAGTCCGACCCGCTGTCTGACGTCTCGTAGGACGGACAGGCGGAGAGCGGGTGACCAAAATCAGAGCCCCCGCCCCGGATTGAACAAGAAAAACACACCGCTGAAGCCACGGAGCTCAAATGTTCACCGAGAAGTTGCTAAACTTCATCATAATTAATGACCAACAGCTATCAGCTGTAGAAAATGAAGGATTTCACAGCTTGATACTTGCAGCCAACAGTAAACAATCATAAATAAGCATATTAATTAAAAATCACAAGAAAACTCTGTTAAAAAAATGAAACATAAACAGCTACATTATAAAACAATGTACAATACTAAAAGCAGGAACATGTCTGTGTTGGTTTATGCCAAGAACTTAACAGATGTAAAGCTATTTAATATTTTATTTAATCCATTTATTCATTCATTTAAAAGAGACAAAATAAAACAAATTAATAAAAAAGAAAACATTGAATGAAAAGAGTGCAAAAAGAAGAAGAAAAAAAATCTTATATCACCCCCTTAAAATAAACATTGAACCAGTCCGGCCATTGGCTTGTAGCAAATTTGTTTTTTTGGTCCTCTATGTATTTGACTTTGACACCCCTGGCTTATGCAATAGGGAGCACATCGCCCGTCCAAAACCTATCATCTCTCCATAATGGATATATGTCCGATCTTCTAACTTCCTTTGCTGCATAATGTACATTGCATTAATTCTAGCGTTAGGTAAATGTATCTTGAAGGAAAATAGCACTTAAATAAAAGTCCAACAAGAATATTCATTTAGAATTAAAAATAACTCACCCTGAACTACCATAATAGATAAATGTAATAACCAATCAAGTTGCTCCTGTCCAATAAACTCGTACAAATGAAGGGGAAAAACCTATCCAGACTTTAAGTAAGTTTAGGGTCTGGTTCGCAGAGTATGGAGTTCAATTTGTTTCACAATTAGTCAACGGAAAAAAAAAACTAACCTCAGTTATGTAAAATAAAATTGTAATCAAAACTTTTGGAATTGTAATGATTTCATTTTTTTTAAAGCAAAAACTTTTGTTTAAAAAACATTTTTTTAAATTAAATAGCTAATTTTTCTCTCGTGAACTTAAAAAGTTATTTGCAAAACATAAACTTTTATTTGCACACATCAGAAATCTTTTGTTGCGATTTTAGGCTCTGCCCACGATGTCATGTGAGAATCGCAAGCAAAACTTTGAATGACAAACAAAACTTAGAATAGCAAGCAAAGATTTCTGGCATGCGCAAATAAGTTTGTTTTGCAAATAATTAGCAACATAATTGCAAAAAATGTCAATGACCTCACTGAGGTCATTGACATTTTTCGAGACATGACCAACAGAAAACTGCTGCTGCACAGTTGTTTTAAGAAGGGGCAGATATGATAAGATTTTTTTCTTCTTCTACCTTTCATTTTATATCTTGTTTTTTTCTTTCATGTGTTTGTAAATTGTCTTTGTGTTTTAAATCTGAAATGAATAAATATATTGTGCCCTTGTTTCTATTTTTAATAGTGTAATTCTGTAAAGACAAAATATATCTGGTGGTGTAGCTCTGATTTACATATCTTGCTAAATCGCAGGTTTGAATATTGCAATACTTTCCTATAACAAAGTAGACATGTAGAAAGAAATTACTAATAAAATATTTTACATATGGATAGTTGTATGTTCTATGTAGAGGTTTTCCTAAGCTTTGATAGTATATCTCACATTTTTGTAATTTATCATTGTTTATTTAACTCTGAAAGCTATGTGACTTTGTTAATATTCTGTCCTAAAATGCGGTTGGATGTGCCCCCCTTTTTTTTTGAGCACCTGCCCCTTTAGTGGGCTCTGCACGTCCCTGCTAAAACCGGTAAACCCCCGATGCCGGCTCTTTTTCTGTCTAACGTTCGCTCGCTCGACAACAAGATGGATCTACTTCGTTTGAGGGTGACCACGTCGGAGGAGATGAGAAGATGCTCCGTGCTTTGTTTTACGGAAACGTGGATTTCTGAGGAGACTCCAGACTCTGTTTACGAGCTGGACGAGCGGCTCTTTTTCAGAACAGACCGGTGCACCGAGACTACGGGGAAAACGCGAGGCGGCGGTGTTTGTATTTACGTACACAAAGATTGGTGCACGAACTGTGCTGTGATAAAAAGAGCTTGTTCAGCTGCCGTGGAGTTGATCACAATAAGATGTAGGCCGCACTATATGCCACGTGACTATTCAGTGATCTTAATCAGCGTTATTTACATAGCCCCTGATGCTAATGCTAATGACGCCCAGGGAGAAATTCATGACTTACTCACCTCGCTGCAGTGTAAATATCCTGAGGGGCTTTTCATTGTTTGCGGGGACGTCAATCACGTTGATCTTCAAGTCTCCCTCCCAGCCTTCAATAAGAACGTCTTCACAGCTACGAGAGGAGATAAAACGCTCGACCAAGTCTTCACAAATGTAAAGGGGGCATACACGGCGAAGACACGCCCACCGCTCGGAGCTTCCGACCACGACTCTCTGATTCTGGCCCCAAGAGAACTCCCCCCACTCAGGCGCTCAAAGCCGGAACAAAGAGAAATAACAATCTGGCCTCAAGATAGTTCCCCCATGTTGAGAGACTGTTTTGAGAGGACAAACTGGTCTGTTTTCAGAGAAGCAGCCACTGATGGAAGTTCAGTGGACATGGAACTGTACGCTTCCTCAGTCCTGGGTTACATCAGTACATGCTCTGAAAATGTATCCATAAAAAAATATGTGAAATCCTACCCGAACCGGAAACCCTGGTTAAATAAAGAAGTTCACGCCTTGCTAGCAGCCAGAGACACTGCATTCAAGTCAGGAGATAAAGTGGAGCTGAGAAAGAGCAGGAATGAACTGAAGGATGGCATTAAGAAGGCCAAGGCCACGTATGCACAGAGGATCGAGGGACAGTTCACCTCACAAGACCCACGGAGCATGTGGAAGGGTATTAAATGCATAACAGATTACAAAGGCAAAAACAAACAATGCCCCAGGGACCCATCTCTGCCTGATGCCCTCAATAAGTTTTATGCACGTTTTGATGATCCAAACAGACCAGCTAGCACCAGACTCACCTCATCACCAGATGAAGAGCATCTCAGGGTGTCCGCAGCAGAAGTGAGAGGCAGTCTCAGAAAGATTAATCCTCATAAAGCAACCGGACCAGACAACATCCCAGGGAAAGTTCTGAAGGAATGTGCGGACCAGCTCTGTGAGGTGCTGGCTGACATCTTCACCACCTCACTTGCACTGGAGTCAGTTCCCACCTGCCTGAAGACCGCGACCATCATCCCAGTCCCAAAGAGCTCCACAGTGACTGGTCTGAATGACTATAGACCGGTGGCCCTCACCCCGATAGTCGCTAAATGTTTTGAGAAACTGGTCATGTCCCACATCAAGGCAACCGTCAACATCAATGAGGACCCTCATCAATACGCATACCGTGAGAACCGATCAACAGAGGACGCCATTTCTTCCGTGGTCCACACTGCTCTCACCCACCTGGATCAGAAGGACTCATACGTGCGTCTGCTCTTTGTGGACTTCACATCTGCCTTCAACACCATGATCCCCCAAACTCTGATAGACAAACTATCTACACTTGGACTAAGCCCCTCTATTTGTAACTGGGTACTAGACTTCTTAACAGACAGACCACAGTCCGTGAAGATCCACAACTTCTCCTCCTCCACCATAACCCTCAGCACTGGCTCTCCTCAGGGATGTGTGCTGAGCCCCCTTCTGTTCACTCTGCTCACATATGATTGTACAGCCACACTTCCAGGCTGTCATATTGTTAAGTTTGCAGATGATACAGCGGTGGTGGGATGCATCACAAACAATGATGAGTCCAGCTACAG